>JAXGGT010000035.1:7159909-7178461 GCA_035583425.1 Marsdenia floribunda | reverse complement strand
TGTGCTACAGAATGTTGTAAATTCATTTGAGGTGAATTCACCGCCTCGATCTGTTCTTAGACACTTTATACTCATCCCTATTTCCTTCTCGATATATGCTTTGAATTTTTGAAATACACCAAATGTTTCTGACTTCTGATTCAGCATATAAATCCAAGTTTTTCATGAGAAATCATCAATAAAACTTAGAATATACCTTTTGTTGCCACTGGATGTTAGTGTGATAGGTCCACAAATGTCTGAGTGAATGAGTTGTAACTTGTGCGTTGCTCTCCATTGACTTTTTCTTGGAATGACGCTTCGATGTTGTTTTCCAGCTAAACAGTTTTTCGCATACCTTCTGTGGCTTTACGATTTTGTCAGGAATTCCTTCCACCATTTTCTTGTGTGCCAAAGTCTTTAAGCCTTTAAAACTTAGATGCCCATATATGGAATGCCATAATAGTGACTCATCTTCACCTTGCACTTGCAGACATTTGGACAGATTTGGTGCCACTTCAGCTAAGAAATAAAACATTCTATTGCCACTCATATCAGAGTGCATGATGATACCTCTTGTAGGATGATAGACTCAACACGTTCCCTTTTGAATTATTACTGTCAATCCTTTCTCTTGCAACTGCTTAATACTCAACAAATTATTTTTAAGTTTAGGAACATAATAGACATTAGAAATCACCTGAATCATGCCATTTACACGCATCCGCACACTTCCTTTGCCCATAACTGCAATGCGGCTGTCATTTCCCAGTTTGACAATTTGTTTAAATCCTTCATTTAGTTCAGAGAACTATTCTCTATTTCCACTCATATGGTTGCTGTATCCCGAATCAAGAAACCAAACTTCCTCCCGTGTTGCCTTCTTTTCTTCAACATATGCCATGAGCAATAGCTCATCTTTTTCTTCCATCTCAACAAAATTAGCCCGTCTCTCCCAATCAGGACATTCAGATCAATAGTGTCCTAATTTGTGACACTTAAAACATTCAATTGCTGCTCTATTTGGTGTTGATCTGCCTCATCCTCTTCCTCGACCTCCGAACATGGATTGACCTCTTCAGCACCCAGCCCTCTCTTCATAAGTAACCTTGAGAACTTGCTCTTCTTCTTTCACTTTGTGTTTGAACTTCTATTCATGAACAATTAGTGACCTTTGAAGTTCATCAACAGTTAGACAATTGATGTCCTTTGATTCTTCAATTGACACAACAATGTAATTGAATTTTAACTCAGCTCTTGCTGCCTTCGGCGCCTCAGTCTCTATGACCGCTGCTTCTGGCTCAAAATAGCCTGGATCAATGAGATGCCACCATTCCTTTGATCTGAGCAGATTCTCCATCAACATTTTCCAGTGATCATAATCACCATCAAATTTGGGAATACTCAGTAAATTTTGTCCTTCATTCGTCATCTCTTTCTGTCGTGCTTACTCACGTTTCTCTCGATTTGCCTTTTGATTGTAGCTCCGATACCAGATGTAGAGCTGATAATCAAAGTACACACACAAAACTCTTACTTACAGTAAATACTCTCACTGTTGTATTATTGATACAACACTGCTGTTGTATATATAGCCAAGATACAGGAGATAAAATGAGATAAAAATACAACCACATTCTGCACAACTCCTAAAAATGTGGAACTAACTACATGAAATCAAATCAATATCAATATGCCTAAAGAATAGGTCAATTTATTAACTAAAAATAAACAACTAAGCTACTTCTTTCTCTTCACTTCCTTCATGGATTATCACGACATCTCCAGGTATAAGGTCCGAGCATTGAAATGGTGGAGGCTCTTGCTCTCATCCATGCTATTAAATGGGTTCACCTCCATGGTACCCACCCAGCTAATTTCAAAGGGGACTACTTAACCCTTATTCAAAAAGTGAACAAAACGACTGATTTGATATTAGTAATTTAATACAGCTTATTAAGGAGCTGCTATTTGTGTTTTCCAAATTCTTAGTTAAGTTTGTACATTGTGAGCTAACACACTAGAGCTCATCGGTTTGCGTCGTTTGGTAAAAGGAACAGTGGTACCGCCTCTTTCCGAGAGCATTTTTCCCAACTCCTACAGCTGATTCCAAGTATTAATAATATTCACCTTTTGGTTTCAAAAAATATATATATTTATCACAGTAATTTAATTTGTTACAATTTTTTGTATTTAATTTCAAAATTTCATTTTTAAGTATAATAATTTATTTTGATAGCCAGCCCTACCTTAAAATTTTTTTAAAAATACAATAATTTAGAGTGTATTTTTGTAGCAATTATTGTTTTAATTTTTTTTTCTATGTGAAACTTATTTTGAAAAAAAAAAAGAAAAGAAAGTATTTTACCTTTTTTTATATATTAAAAAAAAATGAATTGTTTTCTAAATAATGATTTATTTTGAATACAGTATGTGCATAATAATAAATTTATAATTTGAATGTTTGATTTGACTACTTATTTACCACTTAGATGTTCTTTTTTATTTTAAATATATATATATTTGATAAGTGGAAATATCATTAGAAAGCAAAAAAGAACAAAAGAAACTTATTAAAAGTCCTCTTCTCCACTCCAGAAACCAGCAAGGAGTAAAGAAAGGTCTACAAGACCGCTAAAAGAAGAATGAAAAGCCCATTTGGCAAGTTTGTGGGCAGAAGAATTACAAGAATGGTAAACATGATTCAAAAACCAAAAACAGTTAGAAGAGAGTAGGTGTTGTCCTTCATCCGTAGTCTTCTTAGCTCGCCAATCCTCAAAATTGGGTAGTCCGTTGATGGCCATGATCACGTTGAAAGCATCTCCTTCTATTAGAACTTTATCCAATCTAAGCTCCTTGGCTATCTTTAGAGCTTGGATGGTCGCTTCTGCTTCTGCACAAAAGGAGTTCTCCAAAGAGAAGCGGTTGATCCAAGCTCCCAGAACTTTGCCTGTGTCGTTCCGAAGGACAACGCCAATCACTGTTTTACCAGAGATGAAAGCTGCATCAAAATTTAGTTTGAGTTCTCCGAATGGGGGGCCATTGTGAATGTCTATGTACTGCGCCATGGGCCTGCTTGCAGGTGCGATTGGCCTGACTAGCTTTCCAATAATGATCAACAAGGGTATTAATTGAATCAGAAAACTTATGCCAATCAGGGAGTGCTTTGCCTTTCCAGACTGCATTTCTTACCATCCATAATTGCTCAAAGGAGACAGCAAAAAGTGTCTCAATTTCTATTTGTCCACTTCTATAAATGGTATAGGACAACTCTTTCCCATCATCATTAGGATCCAATCATATGGTTCCAAGTGTTGAAACATTTCAATCCTCAACTGCCATTGAGAGTTCCATCAAATCAGCTTACTGATGGGGCAGTCTAGGATCAGGTGTTTAATATTTTCCACTCCTCCTCCACATAGGTAATAGTTGAGATTCAGATTAGGTACGAATCTCTGAATGTGGTCCAACGTAGGTAGAACATTGTGAAGCAATCTCTATATTAGTACAGCATGTCAACCATGAAGTCCTGCCTTCCATAAGAGGTTCCAATCTTTACTAACATCGTTATTGTGTTGAACACCCCGGCCTTGAATTAACATTCTGTAAGTAGAACGAACAGAAAATGTCCCAGTCGTAGAGGGAGTCCAAACAAGGTGTTCCTGCCCCTGCTCCAGTATAGGGGTTTGAAGGATAATTCTACCTATATTAGGAGGGAAGTTGGCAGTGACTTTTATGTGATCCCAGTGTGTTCCATTAGCATCCAAGATGTCTTTAACAAATAGCAGTTGTGGAGAAATGTCTATGGTGTTTGGAATTCTAAAATTTGGCATGCTTGGCAGCCAAGGATCTTTTTTGATGTTAACCATCGAATTTGCCCCAATTTGGTAGCATGTGCCGTCTCGCAAATGTTGAAGGCACTGAGTGATGCCCCCCAAAATCCATGATATTGCTTCCTAATTTTTCTCCACATCTAAGATCCTTCTACCTTGTAAGTACTTAGCTTTAATCAATTGAATCTAAGGCTTGTTGTTGGAGGTGCAAATGTTCCAGGCCAGCTTTGTTATCAATGATTTGTTGATATCCTCCATCCGCCTAATCCCCAAACCTCCAGCATATTTTGGTTTACAGATTGAATCCCACGCCTTCAAATATAAGTGATGTGTTTGAGTGTCCTTAAAGCCCCAAAAGAAGTCCCTTATCGTGCCATCCATTTTTTTGAGAAGAGTCTTGGGCAATAGGAAGGTCTGCATGATGAATGAGGGTATCATTTGTGCTACAGATTTGATGAGCACTAACCTCCAGCTATGGACAAAGCCTTACACTTCCATCCAACGAGTTTTTTTTTGCGAGCTTCTCCATTACAACCTTGTAAGGTGCAACTTTAGTTTTGAATTTACAAAAAGGGTGCCCCAAGTATTTATCGTTGTGATTGCACTCTGGAATGCTTAGGATCTGACAGATGGCGCCTTTGAGTTCTCTTGTAGTGTTCTTGCTAAAATGGACCGATGATTTGTGCCAGTTGATCTCTTGTCCTATCCAGTCACAATAGGAGTGTAGGCAAGAAATTGCTTCGATTGCTACCTGTGTTGTAGCTTTGCAATAGATAATCAAGTCATCTGCATACATGAGATGAGTGATTCTGGGGCTCAATCTGGATATTTTGACTCCACTTAGTTTGCCATCTGCCTCTGCTTTGGAATAAATATGAGAATATAGTGAATAAGGCAGGTGATAGAGGGTCGCCTTACCTTAGTCCACAACCAGCTTTGAAGAAACCAAAGGGAGAACCATTTAATAGAATAGAGAATTGGGTGGTGGACGTACATTTTGTAACCATATCAAATAAAATCATCATTGAAACCAAATTTATACAAAACATGGTATAATACTTGCCATTCTACTTGATCGTATGCCTTGGCTAAGTCAATTTTGATGGCCATGTGTCCTTGCTTCCCTTTCTTCTTGTTCATGAAGTGCATTATCTCATGATTAATGATTATGTTGTCATTGATGGAACGATTAGGGATGAAAGCTGACTTACATGGGTGAATCAAATTTTCAAGTACATTTCTCAACCTCCCTGCAAGGATCTTAGTTATGACTTTGAAGATAACATTGCAAAGGGCGATGGGGCGATATTGTTCTACTTTCAAAGCATTGGATGACTTAGGAATAATGACAATGAAAGTATGATTAAATGCAAGTTTCAACTTTTTGTTGATGAAAAAAACCTGGATTTCCTTAACTACAGCTTCACCAACTATCCCCCAATATGTTTTGTAGAAGATGACACTCATACTGTCGGGACCCACACTTTTGAAGTTCCCCATTGTAAACATTGCATGTTGAATTTCCTCCTAGGTCGATACTGTTGTCAAGGATTGATTTATGTCTGTTGTGATGTATGGATTGAGTAGCCCCTGCAAATTAAAAGAGATCCTAGGATAGACACTGGTGAAAATATCGGAGAAATAAGCTTCAAATGCAGTTCCAATATCTTTCCTATCAGTTAGCCAAGTATTATCAGAGTTTTGAATACAGTGGATTGTATTGTACCTGCGATTTATGATAGTAGAAAGATGGAAATAATGGGTGTTAGCGTCCCCCTCTTCAAGCCAACAAGCTTTGGCCTTGTCCCTCCATAGAAATTCCTCTAGTTTTAATAGTTCCGCTAGATTCCTTTGCAGCTCATTCTCCATATTAATGGTCAGAGTTTCTTGAGGTTGGGCTTGTAAGAATTGGATTTCTTCTTTGAGGGTTCTAATTTTTGTTTGAACATTCCCGAAGACAGACTTGTTCTAGTCTTTCAAAGCTAGCTTGGTATTTTTCAGCCTCGATGCAAAAGAGTGGGAACGGTTTCAAGCTGTAGAAATGATGAGGCTGGTGTCAAGATGGGTAGTCCACATGGTTTCGAACCGGAAAGGCTTAGGGAGGGGTTGAGTGGCCGAAGTTGTGTTGAGAAGAAGAGGTTTGTGATCAGAGTTAATGGCTAGGAGATGGGATATAGTGGTGTTGGGAAATTGGAGTTTCCAAGCTGCATTGGCAAATCCTCTATCGAGCCTTTCTTGTATGTTGGCAAGACCTCCCTTTTAATTGTTCCAAGTGAAACCAAACCCCTCAAAACCGAGATCTATCAATGCATTTTCATCAATGATTCTCTCAATCCACTTCTGCTAGTAGATGCGACTGATTTTCCCCCTAATTTATCCTCACTTGATGAGACCATGTTGAAGTCACCAATGATTAACTATTTTCCATCGAAGGACTCCCCTATAGCGTTGATGCATTCCCTAAATTGAGCTTTTCGTGAAGGAACAGGAGGTCCATATACAAGAGTAAGCTGCCAGGGGTTATTTAAATTTGCATAAAAAACCAAGCAATTAATCACAGAATCATTCGCGAGGATAACTTTGATATTAAGCTCATTCTTCCATGCCAAACATAAACCGCCTGATCTCCCCTGGGAAGGTACAAACTCTAGTTCATGAAAACCCAAATTCTTCACTGTATTATGTATGATGGTGTTGTTGTTACTTTTGACTTCGGACAAAAACATGAAGCTTGGTCTGTGAGACTTGATGATTTCTCGAATGTATCTGACTGTCATGGGATGACCAACCCCACAGCAGTTCCAAATTAATCCAATCATGGGGAGGTGGGGGGCATGGTCTGGCCCGCCTCCTCAACCTTAGAATTTGTGTTGAGATCAACAGGAAATTCTGTGAGTTCATCAAGTGTGACATTCGAGTTACTCTGGGTTCTCAAGCTTCTAGCTTGTCTTTTGATGCGAATTACTCTCCTACGAACAAAAAAAAAATTCTTTCTTCTGAGATTATTGCCGAGTCCTCTTGTGGATGAGTGTGACAGTGGTGCAACTTACTTGGTGATGCATGAAGGTGTAGTTGGGCAAAAATCTCATTCATGTCCTCATTTGACAAGTGTTTACTCTTTTTTATTACAGCTCGATCATCAGAAATTCTTCTTTTTTTGCTGGAAAAAGGTGTTTGGGTGCTAAGTAGGAGTGAAGTAGGTTGGGTTGGTGTGCTTTGATCATAGGAAGGGTATTGGTAGGCTGGTTTTTCAGTTGGGTTTGGGGAAAGGGTTTGGGCTGGTTATGTTAGGGATGTGGTAGTGGCGTTTATGGGTAGTGTGGGCTGGGTTGGGTTAGTTGGGTAGGCCATAGGATTAGTTTGTGGGCTGGGCTGAGGGTTGAGAACAGAGGGGTCCATAGTTGATTAGTATAAAGGTGTAGGTGGTTCAGGGTGGAAATCTGATATGGGGAATGAGGCAGGGTGATGAATGAGTAAGGGTACATTACTGATGTTTCGAAGAGGACTGCGCAGATTCAGAACTTTTTGGGGATGTAGCAGGGGTAGATTTCTCGTGGTTGATGGAAAAGTGAGTTCCATACCTGTATGATCTTCGAGTATTGTGCCTGGGTTAGGTGCAGTTCCCAAAGTGATGTTCTTTGGTGGATTGCTAGCCGGAGGGGGTGTTGGCAGAGTGCTTGGAATATTTGTTTACTCCCAGTGGTTGGGGTCTCATCCATGGTCCATAGGATGATTGTGCTGGTTGACTCGGGGTTGGGATGGGCGGTGGTGCTAGATAGGCTGATTCAATGTGATCAATTTTGTCGCAGTTGTAGCAGAGGTCTGATAATCTTTCATACTTGAATGAAATCCATAATTTCAAGCCATCCTCCCTTGTTATTAGGCAACCAGGCTTCAAAGGTTTGTTGATTTTCACCATTACCTTGATACGTGTGAATTTTTTAATAAAATGTGTTTGAGAATCTATATCTTGGTAGAGTGGGATGCCTATGAAGTGGCCAATTTCGGTGATGTTCTCCGTATTAGTCCTGTTGGGTGGGAGATTATGGATTTGGACCCATAAAGGACAGAGGGAGAAGTCAATTTCTTCAAGTGTCTGATTTGGGGGCCAGTTTTTTAGATTGAGGATAGCTCCCTTAACTGCCCACGGGCCAGATTCTGTTATCTTGTCTCTGTATATAGCTTGTTTGAATGTGCAGGAGATGGTATTTCTGTCAAGTGGGGTGAACTGGACATTTGGTCCCAAATTCCAAGCAGAGGTTAGCATTGCTATAATGGCCTTGTTGTTGATGTTTTTGTGAGTAATGAGTCGACCTACAAGAGTGAGTGCATGGAGTTCATCAATGTGTGGGGCATTAAATGAGAGGTCAAGGCATTTAAGGCCATCTGCTTCAATTTCAGTAGTTGGTGAAGCTATGTTGATTGAATGATACACAGGGGTTGTATGTGGGGGAAGAGGGATCACAGTAGGAGGGTAAGAAATAGGAAGAGAAAAGAGGAGAAGGGTCAGATGGGTGAAGGGAAGAGAAGAAGACATCTGCAACTGGAATCTAGAAGAACTAGAGAGGAATCATCTCTAAAGAGAAGCTCTAGAGAGAGAAACGGGAATCTAAGTTTAAAAAAAAAAAAATTAAATATTTTTAAATCTAAAAATATTTTTGTTAAACAATTTTTATTTTTCTCAAAAAAAAAAAATCTTGATAAATTAAATATTTTAAGTAGGTAAATAAAGATATTTTTTCTCATAATAAAAAATTATGAGATAAGAATTTTAATTTAGTAATATTGTCTACATTAATACAATTTAATTTAAAATATCTTATTATTTATATGGCACTCTCAATAATACTTTCTCAATTTTTTTTATACTTATTATCAACTAATAATTTAAATTTTTTGTGGGGAAAAATACTAATATTGAATATTTTAATAAATAAATATTCATAAAAATATTTTTAAAAATAATAATACCAGACAATGATTTCTTGTCTGCAAAATTAAAATAGAAATAAAGCAAATATGAAATCAATTGCAAATCATATATTTCATTAATTTAGAAGTATGTGTTACAATCTCCTATTTAATCCGCTGATTATTTCTGTCAATGGATTTGAGGACCCTTTGGACTTAATCTCGATCCGTTATCACAATATTAATATGGATCTGATCTATTTCAATGGTCTTTTGACTTAATCGGATCTGACTTTGAGGGCCTTTAAGGCTTGATCTCGAAGGTGTATTTGGACTTGGAAGAGGAGAGCGTCCGATATATCAGGCTTCGCTACCTCCAAGAGTTGTGTGTTTAAAGCTCTCCCTTGGCATTCTATTTATAGAGGAAAGGAGTCACATCACCTTGCCACATGTCAACCTGTGATTCGTCATAGTAAATTTAAAAAGTAAATAGTAATAAGTAATTAGGTTACAGTAAAAAGATAATTAGTAAAAATGGTAAAAGGTTAATTATGTGGAATTCTAGTTACCACAAAGTTATTATTATTTTACATTACAAAATTTTATTATCTACAAATTGCCTCTTTGGGATTTTGTGCACGAACAGTCAAAAAAATTATCACGTGGACAAGTACCAATTTTCATTTATACACCTCGATTTATTTGAATCAAATTATTTAATTAAATTCGATTCTTGTAAAATATGAGATAAATGTATATATATATAAATCGATTTTGAATCAAATTATATAGATAAATCTGCCTCGAAGATAAATACGATTCGTGGATATATATATATATATATATATATATTAGGAATCAAATTTTAAGTCAAATTGAAATTTGAATTTGACTCAAAGATAAATATGATTCGTTGAATTTTCAAAAGATATTTTATGCATCGATATTTGAGTCAAATTAGACTCGTAGATAAATACCGTGAATATATATATATATATATATATATATATATATATGAATAAAATTTGAATCAAGATTAAAAATTTGAACTTGACTCGTAGATAAATATTATCCGTAGATAATGCCAAATTTTAAAAATATATTCTACGAATTAAATTTGAGTCAAATTAGGAATTTAAATTTAACTCAAAATAAATATAATTCGTAGATAAATAATTTAAAAGATTTTCACGAATTAAATTTGAGTCAAATTATAAAATTTGAATTTGACTCCAGATAAATCTGAGAACTTAAACATATTTTTAAGAATTAATTTTGAGTCAAATTATGAATTTGAATTTGACACAAATAAATATAATCGGTAGGGTTTTTTTTTTTCAAAATAAAATCTTACGAATTAATATTTAGGTCAAGTTATAAATTTGAATTTGACTCAGATAAAAATAATTCGTAGGGTTTTTTTTAAAAATAAAATAAAATATTACGAATTAATATTAGAGTCAAATTATAAATTTGAATTTGACTCAAATAAATATAATCCATAAAATAATTTACGAATCAACGTTAAAATTCAAATAGTATATTTGAATTTGAATCAGTTCGTATAAAATAAATAAAATAAAATAAAAGAGTTTAATTTGAATTGGAAGACTATTCACTCCTCTTTGATTGATGCCTATATAAAGGGCTCATGCATCATTGACATCAGGGCCATCTCCACTTGATATACAAAGAATATGGAGAAGTTTTCCTGAGTCGTTCATGAATTCATTATCTCCATTATCTTTCATCCATGTCTCCACTGGCGATGATCCTTTCCAATATCAACTCAAAAGAATCATCAATTTTGTCAACTTGAACGTAAATCAACTATTCCACCATCGACATGAAAGAGTTATCAACATCAACTTGAAGAGTCAAGTATTCATCAACATGAATGAGTCTTAGACATCAACTGGAAGGGTCAAGTACCTATCCATCCACATGAACGAGTCTTCAATATCAACATGAAGGGTCAAGTACCCATCCACATGAACAAGTCTTCAACATCAACTAGAAGGGTCAAGTGCCCATCTATCCATATGAACGAGTCTTCAACATCAACTTGAAGGGTCAAGTACTCATCCACATGAATGAGTTTTCAACATCAATTGGAAAAGTCAAATACTCATCAACATCAACTTAAGGGTCATCCATCAACATCAACTTGAAAGAGTTATTGGTCATCCAGAAAACAAAAATTTTCTGCACAACTTCTATTGCAAAAATAATACCTCAACATCTAGCTGCTAGAAGCTGATCAACATCGTTCAAATTGAAGGTATATATGTGCTCTTACTACTGTCAAAAATTCAGCTTCATCCATGAAGAATTAATGCTCCGATCCTTAGAAAGAAGCGGACTGCCGGAAGACTGGAAATCCCTAGATAGCTTATAGTTGTAAAAATAATACCGAGAAATTCAACCGTTCAAAATTGATCTCCAACGTTCAAATTAAAGGTAAATGTGTTTCCTATTTTTTGTAAACATTTTAGGTTGATCGGACAGGAATTGATGCTCCAATTGTTAGAGAGATGCAGACTGTCGAAAGACTAAAGACTCTTGGATAGCTGATGTTACGAAAATTATACTATAAAATCCAACCGTTGAAAAAATGATCTCCACTATTCATATTGAAGAAAAATATTCCATCTACATACTGAAAAAATTTCAGCTTGATCGGAGGAGTATCAAAGCTTCCATCGCAGAAAGAATCAAACTGCAGAACAAAAAAGAGCCTTCTAGACAGCTCATGTTGCAAAATTTATATCTCAAATTCCGACTGTTGAAAAATGATCTCAACCATTCATATTGAAGATAATCATTCCATCTACTTGCTATCAAAATTTCAGCTTGATCGCGGTAGTATCAAAGCTTCAATTTCAAAAAGAATCATACTACAAAATGAAAAAGAATCTTCTAGATAGCTCATGTTGCGAAAATTATATCTTAAAATCCGACTGTTGAAACTTGATCTTCACCATTTAGATTGAGGAAAGATATGTCCTATACTTGCTGTCCAAAATTCAGTTTGATTGGAGAAGTATCAAACTTTCAATCGTAGAAATAATTAGACTGCAGAACGAAAGAGAATCTTCTGGACAGCTCATGTTGCAGAAATTATATCTCAAAATCCGACCGTTGAAAGCTGATTTCCACCGTTCAAACTGAGGAAAGATATGTCTTATACTTGCAGTCCAAAATTCAGCTGAATTAGAACAATTAGATTGTTAGACTGAAATTTAATTTCCCTTGTCAATCATCAATTTTAGTGACGCTATCAACAATCATCAAGTAGGATAAGTAAACATCTTTGACAACTTTGGCAACCATTTATTTAGAGAAATTAATCAACTTATTCTGCAATTTTGATGATTACCGGATATGTGAATTCAAAGCTTTACTAGATATTAGCTTCATGCCCCTTCGTTTTTTATTGTTAATCCTCTTTTATTATTGTCATTTTTGTAAATATATGGATCATTAATAAAAGAACCGAACTTCATTATACTATTCTATTTCTTCTTCTTTTTTATTATTATTATTTTTTTAATTTTAATTTTTTTTTAAGTCTTTCTTCTTCTTTTATATATATATACTTTCATCATTTTTTGTATATTTTTTATTGATTTTTTATTTCTTTTTTGTTAAGATTGAACTTAGAATCTTGTTCTTAGCTGCCTACGTATCCCATGAGGGAATCAAGTCGAACGTAGTTCAAAAGTGTAGTTTAAACTCATACATTAAAGGAGTAACATGCAATTTTTGCTCGTGCGTCAAGGAGCATCATGTTTCAAGCATAGTAACGCTTCAAGTATTTCCCATTAATGGGTCCAACTTCAACGCTATCCTTATCAACAAGTTTGTAAGATCTACTTGAATATACTTCAGTCACAACATAGGGATCATCCCATTTTGCTTCAAGCTTCTTAATCTTTTGAGAAAAGATAATTGGTCTTTGAACTGCAAGTACCATATCACCAACTTGGAAAGAACAAAGACGAATTTTCTTGTTGAAGGCTCTTGTAAGAGGAGCTTGATAACACTCCAGCCTTTGTTGAGCTTCCAATCTCTTCTCATCCAAAGCTTCCAATTCTTCAAGACGTAGGCGAGCATTATCCTCGTCCGTAAGTCCTTCATGAATTGTTATCCTTAAAGAAGGTATTTGATGTTCCAATGGTAGAACAGTCTCAACACTATATACAAGTGCATAAGGAGTCGATTGAGTTGGAGTTCGGAATGTAGTGCGATATACCCATAAAGCTTCTTCAACCCTTCCTATGCCAATCTTTCTTTGATTTGACGACCACTTTCTTCAACAGGTTACAAAGAGTTTTATTGAAGGCTTTAATCAGTCCATTAGCAGCTGCATAATACATTGAATAGAAGAATTGCTTAAGTTCAAATTTCTCAAAGAGTTACTTCATCAAGCTATTGTAGAAAGGCTTGCCATTGTCTGTGATGATATATCTCGGAACTTCATAGCGAAAGATGATGTTCACACGAATGAAGTTTACAACATTCTCCTTCTTTACTTCCTTCAGTTCAACAGCTTCTGCCCATTTTGAAAAATAATCGGTAGCTGCCAAAATATAGCGATGTCCAACAAACGATTTAGGTACCGACCCAACTACGTCAAGTCCCCATGCATCGAATAGCCATGATGCAACAGTTGGATGCAGCAGCTTTGGTGGTTGATGGAGGTAATTTACATGAAATTGGCAGGCTTGACATTTCCGAGCAGAGTCCAAGCAATCTTTCACCATGGTAGGCCAATAATTTCCCATCTTCTTTATTCGAAAATGCAGTTTTGGTCTAGATTGATGAGCTCCACAAATTCCATAATGACCTTCTTCCAATGCTTTATTTATTTCATCACCTGCTAAACAACGCAAAAGCAATCCTTCAAATGAGCGTCGATAAAGTACTTGTTTGAAATAAACAAATATTAGTGTCCGCCAACGAATGTCACTTTTCTTCCTTGAATCTTCTCGTAAAATACCATAAGCCAAGTAGTCAATAATTGGCTGACGCTAATCCTATTCTTCAACGACAGAAATGGCATTGACAAGTTTCAAGTCTTCATGATCATCACCGTTACCTTCTTCATCGTCAAACAATGGAGGTATAACCCAGCTTTGACAAACAGGTATTTGAATATCTGAACTTGGTAATGTAAGGATTGAAGCTAATTTAGCTAATACGTCTGCTTGTTGATTATCCTTTCTTGGAACATGTGCAAGAGTGACATCACCCAACCATCCAATCATTCTTTCAGCATATTCATGATACAGGATCAACTCAGGCTACTTTACTTCATACTCACCAAGAAGTTGGTTGATTACTAACTTCAAGTCTCCATAAACTTCAAGTTGCAATTGTTTCATGTTTATGGCCATCTCCAAACTAAGGATGAGAGCTTGGTATTCTGCCATATTATTGGAACATCATTGCATTAATGCGAAAGAGTATGGTAAAATATCTCCATAAGGTGTGACAAAGACTACCCCAACACCAGAGCCATGTCGATGTACAGCTCCATCAAAGTACATTTTCCAAGGAGGCATGACTTCAATCAAAAGAACGTCTTCGTCAGGTAAGTTATCAGTTAATTCTCATTCTGCAGGTATCGGATGATCAACTAAGAAATCTGCCAAGAAATTGTCCTTTTATGGCCTTTTCTGGAACATAAATTATATCAAATTGCTATAGTTGTAGATACCACATAGCCAAACGATCAGACAATATCGGTTTTGCCATTACATACTTGATTGGATTTGCTTTGGAGATTAATTTCATCATATAAGCTTGGAAGTAATGCTTTAACTTCTGAATGGCGAATACAAGAGTCATACATAACTTTTTGATAGGAGAGTACTTCAGTTCACTTGGCGTCATCATTTAACTCAAGTAGTACAAGACACCCTCTTTTCCCTTTTCATTTTCTTGAGCAAGTAAGGCTCCAACAGAACATTCTTGAGTAGCAATGTAAAGTAGCAGAGGCTTTTCAGGAATTGGTGCAGCCAACATTGAAGAATTTATCAGGTAAGATTTCATACTTTCAAATGCATTACTGCATGTTTTATCCCATTCAAACGGCTCATTCTTTCGTGGTAATCAATTGAATGACTGACATCTGCTTGCTAAATTTGAAATGAATAGTCATAGATATGCCAACCTACCTTGCCAACTTCTTACCTCATGCACATTGTGCAGCTTGGGCATGTTCAGAATAACATCAACCTTTGCTTGATCAATCTCAATACCTCGTTGGTGCACAATGAAGCGAAGAAATTTTCCAAAAGTAACCCCAAGTGCACATTTGAAGGGATTCATTTTCAGTTGATAACGACGAAGTCGTTCGAACACACTCCTCAAATCTTCAAGGTAACTTTGTCGCTTCTTCTATTTCATGACCAGATCATTTACATGACATTCAACATGTTTGTGTAACATATCATCAAAGATATTCTGCATTGCTTTTTGGTAAGTCGCTAAACCATTTTTCAATCTAAAAGGCATTACCTTGTAGCAGTAAATACCCTTGGGAGTTCGGAATGCAATCTTTTCCTCATCTTCAGGTGCCATGCGAATTTGGTTGTATCCAGATGAGCCATCCATGAAAGATAATGCTTCATGCTCAGTTGTAGCATCTACCATAAGCTCTGTAATAGGAAGCGGAAAGTCATCCTTTGGACAAGCATTGTTCAAGTCTCTGAAATCAATACAAACTCGAATTTGTCCATTCTTCTATCTCACAGGTACAATACTAGATATCCATGTTGGATATTTGACTTCTCGTATGAACCCAACTTCAATAAGTGTATTCACTTCACTTTCTATTGATGGGACCAGCTCCAGTCGAAAGCGATGTTGAGCTTGCTTCAGAGGCTTTGTCCCTCGTTTGGTGGATAAGTAGTGAACATCAACTTTAGGATTCAGTCCTGACATTTCTTTATACGACCAAGAGAACACATCCTTGAACTCATACAAGAGTTCAATATACTCCTTCTCTTCTTCAGTTGACAAAAGAGCACTAATGTAGATTGGTTTATGGTCTTCATCAGTTCTTAGATTGACTTCCTTCAGCTCGTCAACAGTAGCCTTCACACCTTCCTCAAGTTTAGGAGGAGCATTCTTAGCATCTTCTTCTTCAACATGTTTTTCATCGATAACAGTGACATGGTATGATGATCACACACTTTCTTCATCCTCTTCTTTTGGCTCAGTATATACCATTGTGTGAAACTTCGCTTTCAACACTAAACTGCAGTCTACAACAAGAATTTGATGCTTCTTCATTCTCGAAGGAATTTTACTGCAGACTTTCCCCCAGCCGGTAGATGTTTTATGCTTTTGGATCTTCTTCGAGATATGAGCTATGTCATATTTTTCTTGTACATGTTCTTTTGTTACTGCTGGCGCTATTCTATCAAACACAGAAGTTTGTGCATTAATTTTCCTTGGTTGATCAAAGGAAAAGTTGTCTTCTACATATGATTCCTCATCTTCTACAGAAATGTAACAATTAGAGGCACATCTTATAGCAATTCGGATCGGAGAAGGTTGGACATATCGAGGCCAACACGGAAGTTCTTTGATACTTCATTGCTTCCTTGTACTTTTGGATCAATTGCTGCCACATGTAGTGTTCCCAACTTACCTTTTGATTGAATATTATATCCAGCTTTTACCAATAGTTTGTAAGCATTGGGATCAAAGTCTTCTTCAGTCCTTTTATCAAGTAATCGTTCATGAGCCCCTTCCATAGGACGTATAAATCCCTTAAGGATTGATTTTGATCACTTAACTGGCGCAATCGTTGTTAATGGCATGGTAAACTCCTTCAATGTTTCCACTTTCATGAAAGGTCATTGTCCTTCTTTCCTCATTGACCTAGGAACATAACACAAAATGTTAGAAGTAGATCCTTTCTTCACATTATTCCCTTGCTTTTGTGTGTTTGTAGCATGCTCCACAATCGTTACAACTTTCTTTGTCAACAATAACTCTCCTTTGAAAGATGAATTATCTTGTTGTTCTTCCACCTTTATTGGTATTGATCGTTCCTCGCGGGGCTCTACAGCTTTACCACGGAGATAAAATTTGGCATATGCAATGTATGTTTAAGCTTCAGTAAAAGGTTTGTCATCTGTCACCACCTTTTTCACAGTACCATTGCTCAAATATTTTAAACATTGATGCAATGTTGAAGGTACCACTCCATTATCGTGCAACCATGGTCTTTCTAGCAACATATTATAAGAAGTTTTGCAATCCACTACACAAAGAAGCACACTTGAAACCATTTCATCAATTAGGAGATCAAGTTTAACAATACCAATAGCTCTTTATCCTCCTTGGTTGAATCCTTCTATCATAAAGCGGCTTTGCGAGAGTTCCTCAACATAGATGTCATATTCCTTCAACATACGAAGTAAGAGAATATTGATTGCAGAACCTCCATCTAATAGTATTCTATTAATCCTCTTTTGACGCACATATCCAGACACGAACAGCGGTCTATTATGCAATTTTGATCCCAACAAGAGATCATCATTAGTGAAGTTTATTGAGGCTATACAAGTGTCTGCTATCGAAGGTAAGTCATCTTTTTTTGCAGAACATTCACCGAGTGACGTTTCTTTAGCATGACCTACTTCATCAGCATGTATGGCCAGACACGATGTTTTTAACCACTTTTGGAAGGAGAGTTGATTCTTCTTACATTTGACCGACATACAACCATCATCAACATCAATAATGTCTGTAACCCTTGGAACTTCAGCTATTCCTTCACGATAAAGATCATTTACTTTCTCCAATTCAAGCTGGGCAGAATTTATCGAAGTGCATGATGATGATAGAACATCTTTTGAAAATTCCTTTGTGCTTGTACACAAAGGAAAGTCGAACATGGTACTCGTTTGATTAGTAGTTACATTTTCCTCCTCCAGTAGTATTTGTCCCTTACGAGTCAAATCTATTACCTTATCCTTGAAAACAAAGCATTGCTCGATAGGATGACCAATAAGACAATGATACTTACAATAATTTGGATCACCAGCCTAATTCTCCTATCTTGGTCGCTTCATTTCAGAAAATTCAATCAATCTAGCACTCAGCATATTATCGAACATTTCTAACACATCTAAATCAAGGAAGAGATAACTCTTCCCTTCTCTTTCCTCTAATGTCGGGTTTCTTTTTGGTATACTTGACGGAATGTCATTCTTCTGTGCAAAGTTCATACTTACTTTTGTTGCTATTCTGACTGGACGACAGTTGTTACAAAAGACTCCTTCACATCGGGCTTAGACAAATGTTTATTTGGCTTTTGAAATCTTGTTTGTCTTTTCTGCAACAAAGCTTCCTTGATCTCCATGAGTTTTGATGCTCAATTCCATGTCTTCAGCGCAAATAGCTAATTCTTCAAATGTATTTGGTTGGATTCGTTTCAGGATATACTGAAGGCTCCAATGCATTCCATAAATGCACATCTCGATGACTAACTTCTCGCACAGTCGATCTCTGCAATTCCAAGCTCAAACTTCTCCATCGATTGATGTAGTCAACAACAAGTTCATCTTTCCACTGTTTCGTATGACTAAGTTCAAGTATACTTATAGTTCGTCTGGTGATGTAGAAGCGATTCAAGAATTCTGTTTCAAGCTAGTCCTTATAACCCTAAAACATATTGAGTTTTTAGCATTGAATCATGTCTAATTTCAATTGATTTTTAAAGTATTTCAAATAAATTGATTAAGAATGACGTTATTTTGCATTGATTTTGTTATAAGGAAGTTCCAGGGATTAAAATGAAGAAACG
>JAXGGT010000035.1:7077061-7111138 GCA_035583425.1 Marsdenia floribunda | reverse complement strand
AAAAGAATTGATGGATCTAGATGGTTCAGTCCCCAAAAGGATACAATCGTCGACAGTGGGATGAATTGGGGAAGATGAGTTTTTGCTTTAATGTTAATTCCCTAAGATACTCTTTGTATTTTAAAAAAAAAAAAATTTTAAAAAAATTATCTGTATTTTTTTCAAAAACCTAATTAGAAGGTAAAAAATTGGTTGAGAATCAAATTTAATCAAAAATAAAATTTAAGAATTGAATTAACTGTTTAAAAATAGTATTGAAACTAAATCAGCTATTTTTTCAATTAATTATGAAGAATCTTTACTGTAGAATTTGTACTGAAAAGCATTAAAAAAAAAAAAAAAAAGGTGTTTTCACAATCTTCAAAAGGGTTTTCACAATCTTCGAGTGGCTTTTGTTTGTGCAGCTTTTGTCTTTAACAAAGATTTCCGGATTCTGCTGTAGCTTTTGTTTGTATTGTGACTCGGTTTGACTCATTTGATGAAGGCATTGAGTTTTATTTTATTGGGTCAGTTCGATTGAGTTAATCCGAATTTTGGTTAGTCGGTTGTGATTTGTTCCCACTAACATGCATCTTTGATGTATTAATGTTTGTTTCCAATAATT
Source organism: Marsdenia floribunda (assembly GCA_035583425.1). Classification (NCBI taxonomy): domain Eukaryota; kingdom Viridiplantae; phylum Streptophyta; class Magnoliopsida; order Gentianales; family Apocynaceae; genus Marsdenia; species Marsdenia floribunda. The sequence goes on along the minus strand of JAXGGT010000035.1, from coordinate 7,110,534 downwards.
AGTGCATCTAATTTAATTAAATATTATTTTTAATATGGAAAATTAATAAATTTAGTTTTTAATTTTTTTATTATTGGGTGATTGATTTTTTTTTTTTAAATTTTGTAAATTTTTAATGTATGATAAGTTAGTGTATTTGATCATTTCTTTTATAAAATTTGACTTGACTTGTACAAATAATTATTTTGTAAATAAATGGATCAGATGCACTAATTTATTATATATTGAGAATCTATTAAATAAAAAATAAAAAAAAATAGACAAACCACATTAAAATCGGGAACTAAATTCACCAATATTCCTTTTTAATATTAATAGAATAATATTATATCATTTTGAGCTTTCCACCTTTGCATGTCATGAGTTTCTAAAAACTCTGGACAAAATTGTATAATTTCCAATGGTTTCTCACAAGGATGACAATTTAAAATCGTAATTGTTGGGGGAATTGATTCTCGTTAAATCGATTTTTAAACAGTTGTGTATATAAATGTGATTTCAAACTCGTAATTTTACTTAAATTAGAAAAATACTCCACTTTTTGTGGATAGTTCTTTTTAAGTTCTTTTCATGAACAAGCTCCAAATGATAATGAGGCAAACACCAAAATACAAATATTTATGAACGGAAGAATGAAAAATAAGACTAAAATAAAAAAATAAAAGTGTTAATTTGATGTGATATGCTTTTTTTTTAATATATTTAAAATATTAATAAAAATAAGATATATTTTAATTTAATTAATTTAAAAATTAATACATGTTATTTTTAGCTAAGTTTATGTAAATATATTATATATATATATAAATAAACTCAAAATCTTTAGAATATTTCATTATTTAAGGTACTAATAAAGTTAAATTAACAATAAAAAAAGTAGTCTTGATAATTTTCATTAAATTAATATTATTTAAAGTATTTTAATATATTTTTTTAACTTGATTATAAATTTTAGTTTCAAAAAAAAAAATTATAAATGAAATACAAAAGGGTTAGTTTTTTTAGAATTAATTTAAAAATACCTTGTAAAATTTTCTAGAATATTGCGCGCCATGCATTGTTTTACGTATTTGTGGTACAAACTAAGGCTTTTTTTTTTTTTTATAATTTTAAGGCACTTTCATACAATGTTAATGAGCAAACAGAGGAGCTAAAGTGGTAAAAAAAAAATTAACAAAAGGAAAGAAAAAAAAGAAAAAAAAGAAAAAGAGACAAAAGACTGAACAATAAATACAAACAGTATCCATTTGAACAAAAACATTTCTCAAAATAAATTTTTATTTAAATTTTGGTAAAAAATTAAAATAGATCTGTTATTTGAATTTGAATATTTGAATTTAAATTATCTATAGTTAAATATTAATTTTTAATTAATATTTTAATTTTTTAAGTGAGTAAAACATGTGATAAAAATAATGTATATGCATTTAATGTAAACATTGTCTAAATACAATCTAATAATTATCGTAATTGTATTATCAAATAAATTGTGGTAATTAATTATTATGAGTGTTTCGGTAAATACTCTCTAAAAGAAGAATATAATTGTACGTCGATATTTTCTTAAACAATCCCTTATTTTCAGCTCTATATAAGCCTAAAAACTCATTTGTCCAAGTAAGCCAATTTTTGTCATTGAATTTATTTTAGGGTAAATCATCTGGTAACACTCGAACTTTCCTAAAATTCATGTTTTGCATGTGAATTTATTTTCGTTAAATTCAATTTCTGTTAGTTATGTATGTGACTTGCACATGACTTTTTTATGGGTATTTTAGTAATTAAGGTATTTTTAAAATTTTCAAATGACTTAATTTTAAGAATTAAAAAGTTATGGGTCATTATTGAATTTTTTAAAATTTGAAGATTAGGGTTTTCATCTCCTCTTTCTTCTTCAACTTTCTATGTTGTCCCGCCGCCACCTTCTCTATCGCCGCCTCTGCCTCCACCGCTCTCTTCTTCTTCTTCTTCTTCAATTGGAGGTGGCTTCATTGTTGGAGCAACGACAGCTTCAACTACATCTCCGACGACCCTTACAAATAACTTGCAATTCTTATAAACAACCTGCAATTTTCTTCTTTTTTGGTTGTGAGAGGTTGAGATTGTGTTCGAAAGGGTGCAGAAGATGAAGAAGAAGAAGGAGAGCGTGGCGGCAGTGAGACAACACTGAAAGTTGAAGAAAAAAGAAGAGATGAAAACTCTAATCTTCAAATTTTAAAAAATTCAATAATGACCCATAACTTTGTAATTCTTAGAATTAAGTCATCTGAAAATTTTAAAAATACCCTAATTACTAAAATGCCCATAAAAAAAATCATGTGCAAGTCACATGACTAACTGAAATTGGAATTTAACGATTTTTTTGGACGGAATGGTGAGATTGGAACGTTAAAAAATTTGTGTTAAACTTAGACGAAAATAAATTCGTGTGCAAAAGTTGAATTTTAGAAAAGTTCGAGTGTTACCCAGGTGGTTTACCTTTTATTTTACTTTGACCTATTGACTAACTTAAATATATGTGTGTGTGGAGCATCCCACAGAACTTTCTCCTTTGACATGCCCCGTTTTTTGCTTGAACGAATGTGTTGAACTTTATGTCAAATTCTTAAAAGAAATCAATATTAGATAATTCTAAGAATGTATTGAACTTTATTTTGCAACATGTTTCACGAGTTTACAGATTACTTGAGTTATAAAAGGGGTCAACAACAACAACAAGATGAAAAAGAATACATAATTGATAATCTTCCACAATCACAATGAGCTTCCATAACATAGATAAAAAATTTTATCACGCTCTCAGCGTGCTGCTTGCACTACAAAAAAATGGGGATATTAAGAGTCTTAAGCGCTTCAATAGAGTATATATTAGGGTGTTTCTTGCTTTGATGTACTTGATATAAATGCCTCAACAAATATATAAGTGCCTCAACTCTAGTCGCCTCAATAGCCTCAAAGCGAATTTAATTTATGTATGAATAAAATTGAATTTTTAAATTGAAACTTTTTGAGGCTTTTTTTAAATCTATTATGGCATTTTTAATTGTTTAAATATTTATTTTAAAATACTTTTTACATATGTAGCAATAGAAGATTTTTAAGGCTTGTAATTTTAAAATGTCTTAATACATATCTCAATAGCCCCTTTTTTTATAGTGTCGTGATGATGGTCAAACACATCAATATGATAAGAGAGACGGATGTGATGGACAAACATGTCCATACACTTCTCCAATAGACGAATAAGGAGATAAATGGACACCCAAGTGAATGAAATGTGATGCATATGGTGATGGATGAACGAGAACATGTGTTCCTCAAGTGGATGAACACAATCATGAGATGAACTCAATGCCTCAAATGAACCCACAGGCACAACAAGAAACATATTAAGATGGACGAACATGACCACGTGTTCCTCAAGTGAAAAAACACCATTATTAGATGAACCTATTAACACAACATAACACATATGGAAATTGATGAATGAAACTATGTGTTCCTCAAGTGGAGATGGACAAACATGTCTATGTGTTCCTCAAGTGGATGAGCACCATCATCAAACTAGCCCATGGACACAACATGACACGTATGGAGATAGACTAATGCGACCATATGTCGCTCAAATGGACAAACAAATTCCTCAAATGAACCCATGTTCACAGTATGATGTGCATGGAGGTGGACAAACATGTCTATGTGCCTCAAGTGAACGAACACCATTATTAGACGAACCCATTGGCACATCATGACTCATATTGAGATGGTTGAATGCAACCACACGCCCCGTAGATGGACGAACACTCAAGCGGACAAACATAATTTGTCAGACGAGCCCATGATCACAACATGATGAGTATGGAGATGGAAAAACATGATAATACAATCATGCACTAGTTCTGAAGCACTTATAGAAACATGTAGAGTAAAACTCTCTGAAAGAACAATAGTATATGACACATTTATCTGATAACTTCAAGCCAACTCTTATGGAGAAGTATTTGGTATCTTTTGACCAAAAATTTCATTTGAAGCATTACACCAACAAAGAATGTGAAGAATGTTCAAAAGCTTATTGGAAGAACCATAGCTCTCAATAGATTCCATGCAAAAGTGGGTGATAAAGCTCTAGGTAGTTCATAACCTCAAAACTTGTAAGTTTGTTTGGATAAACGCATGTATGAAATTTTTCGAAAATCTCAAAGAACACTTGGGAACTCCTCTATTATTTGTCTCTCCAGGCCCTAGTGAAAAAAACTCACCTTCATCTCTCAATCTTAGAAGAAACCTTAAGTTTTTTTTTCTCTCCATCCCACAAATTAACATGGACCATCTTGTCTATTATTTGAGCCATTTATTACAAAGGTCAAAATTCCAATACTCTATTCTTGAAAAACACGTATTTATGCTTGTGTATATTTTCTAATTTCAAGAATACCTCATCCCTATGTATACAAATGTCACATGCCAAATGTACTACACAAATTGGATGTATCTAGTTGTTTGATGAGATGTGTAATAGAACTCTGAATATGAAATCAAATGTCAACCTTAAACAATAGTTAAAGCATAAACTTTGTAAGATTTTGTGTTAGAATGAATACCTATGGAAGCTCCCTCATCTTCAAAACACACCAAGCTAGAGGCTAGACAAATCTTATTGAAGATCATCTTCATAAATCACATAGCTACGCCTACAAGTTAGAAGAATCTTATGGAAGATCTTGTTTCTTCAAAAGTCACATACCTAATAACTAAACAAATCCTATGGAAGATCCCGCATATTCAAAAGTCACATAGCTACAAGTAGGGATGACAATTAAAATCATACCTAATGGAACTTACGTCTCGACCCTATGTTGACTGGGTTTGGGAATGAGGATAATGGTTCTCCAGAAGAGAAAATCAGAAATAAGGACAGGAACGGTATTAACCTTTTATCCTCGTTCCCGAAACTATATATATATATATAATATTTTCAATTATATATTTATATAGAAATAAAAAATTTAACTATCATAATAAAATATAACTATATATATATATATAATTTTCAATTATATATTTATATAGAAATAAAAAATTTAACCATCATAATAAAATATAACTATCATAATAATTATTGAATTTTTTTTTTAAAAAAAAATAAAACTATTAAGTAAGTACTAAATTGGCTAAAAACTAATTAAACAATAGCCATAATATTCAATTTCTTAATTCTATGTTTTATAAAAGTAAAATTATATTAATATAGTAATTGTAATTTTTAAATATGATATCTTACTTATAAGATCATAGACTCATATTACCATATCATCAAATTTTTAAATAAATATAGTAATTCCATTTTAAAATTTTTATTTAAATATTTAATATGAAAAAATTATATATTTTATAAGGCAAATTGGCAAGTTTAGTCCCCAAACTATCACCATCTGGTGGTTAAGGTCCCTGAATTATTTTTTTTGTCAAATAGGTCCCCAAACTATTAAAATCGTGTGATTAAGGTCCTTCCATTTAAATTTTCTGTGAAATCACTGTTTATCTGTTAAAAAAAAAAAAAAAGGTAAAATATGTACGAGGAAGAGGAGGGGAGGCCAACTGGTTGGCCATCTCTTGGCTCAAATGTCTTGCAGAAACTGAAGCATGGGAGCCAAAACGCCGACGTCCCACCTGGGCCTGAATTTACCATAGCTAGGTGGCTCAGCTCTTTCAAGAATGCCCAAGGAATGTGCAGTGGATACCTTGACGTCAGTAATTCCACTCAAGACCATAGCTTGCTAAAAGTTTTCACGGCGGAAACGAGGTTATCAATCAAGTTTTGAGGACCCCAATGAAGAATCTCATTGCCATCAGAATGTAGTGGATCTTGGTTATCGGGTAGGTGTTGAAGATTGTTGTAAATATCAAGAAGTTTTACAACAAAAGAATTAGCTGTCAAAGAATATCAAGGGAATAGGATAATAAATATCTTATGTAAGTTAGTTAATTGAGATAGTTATTATCCTAGTCAGTAGGGTGAGGGTGAGATTTTTATTTTCTGTACAGCTTTCCTTTGGCTATATAAGGACAATGATGTATTTCTTTTTTCATACCTAATAATTAGCAGATGCATTTTCATATTCTTGAGTTTCTTTCCCTTTCAAACAATTCTGTTTTTTCTTTTCATTCTTCAATTTTAACAGTAGGAAGGTTAATGTTGGCATCGACCCATCTCCGGGCATTGTCGAGGTTAGTGAGACTGGGTATATCGCCATTAGGAATAGTAACCGTGAGCAAGATCCCAGTACTAGCAAACGTCCAAATGATATATGGATTGGCATCAAAGATCTTAACACGATCTATAAATGTTTTTTCCTTGAGAAACTGAGCAACTTGAGCCGGCGGTGGAAGGTTGTTCCCGAGGGTACCGTAAACAAGCAACAGTCTCTTTCTCTTTCTGTCTCTAAATAATAAACGTATATTACCTATTTTACCTTTTTTTTTTTAATTATGAATGTGAAAAGACTTAAATGCCCTTGGACATTTTTTTTAACAGATGAATAGTGATTTCACATAAAATTTAAATGGAAGGACCTTAATCACACGATTTGAATAATTTGGGACCTATTTGACCAAAAAAATAATTCAAGGACCTTAACCACCAAATGGTGATAGTTTGGGGACTAAATTTGCCTATTATACAAATAGTTATATACAATCATAGTAAATTTAGTATACATAAAATATAATTATTTCAAAAAATATATATTTCTATTACTAAAAATTTTAGTTTTACGAAATTCTAATTCAATAATATTTGTAATTTTATTTTCACTAATTTATGTCTAGTAAAAAAAATCTATCTCTCCGTTTGAAAGATTAAAAATTTTATTTTAAAGTTTAATTTTGTAATTATAATTTTTTAAAAAAATTATATTGAAAATCTCGTGAAATTTTGTATTTTACACAATTTATTAATTAACTTTTTATCAATAATTTAATTGAAAATAAGGAATGAAAAATTTGATAAAGATGTTAATTGGTAAAAAATTTCCACATAGTACTTATTCCCCAATAGGACTGGGATGGGATATATATATCCATAAAAAATGGAGATGGAAATGAATAATATATGTGAAAATTCGAAATGGAATAAGAGAGAGTCCCCACAAATTCCATCCCCATTGTCATACCTAGCTACAAGCTAGACTAATCTTATTGAAGATCTCGTTTTCATAAATGACATTATTACAAACTTGATGAATCCTATGAAAGATTTCACATTTTCAAATCACAGTTACAAGTTAGACGAATATATTTCCTCAAAAAAAAAAAAAAAAGAAGTTAGACTAATATACTTAACTTTCTTGGTCTCTTTTAGGACCGACATAAATCTACCATCTTCCTCACTCTCTACAAGTGAAACTTGCATTCATCCAAAACCAAACGATGAAGCCATGTTATTCAATAAGCTAACCAAAAGATGATGATGATATCAGATATCTTGAACGGTTAATATGATCAGAAAGTAATTAAGAATAAAATCACAAGTGTTGGATCTCGCTTTCTATACTCCGACACTCATACAAGCGGCTTCGGCGGAGGGCACAATATTTGCTAGGGAGCATAACTAAGAATTCAATGTTGGCGGAGTCCCACAGGCCGACTCTTTCTACTGCCTTAAGTCGAACTGAGTTCACAGTCCGCCTCAAGAGTGCACTCTGAACAACTCGGCTTGACATTGCTATTCCAACCATACCACAGCAAGAGGCCGACCACTATTCCTAAAGCGTGTTGTGCACGACCAGGATGATGTGACGTATCTGACACACGCCGCTGCACTGATACACATACTCAAGTGGATACGGATTTTCCATTTTGAATAACAATTTGGAATCCATTAGTGGGACACTTGGCACCTCAAGAACGAATCAAGGAGATATCAATGTACACATGTCAAACATACACAAATCTCAAGGCATAACCAAATGCACTTATAAAAAGGAAGCTTTCTTCCATCGAAAAGGGTTAGCTCTTATCAATATACTCCTCTTTATTCTTACATGAAAAGTATTACTCCTGTTTTGATATTATTTTTCCTTCACATACGATAGTAACTTGATAGTCGGAAGATAATACGGGGAGAAAGTCCCTCGCTATTTCTTTTTCCAGAAAGCAGTCCAGTGTGAAGGAAGTTTTGGTCATTATATACGGTATTTGTTGTATTCTCAATCTTCATTTTCTGATATTAAGTGTGGTTAAGATTTTTACCATATCACATCTCTAATTCTATTTTAAGAAAATGACGGTTTTTTTTTTTTTGGTCTAAAAATATAGTTTATGTGCTTTCATTTTTATTTCAAGTTGGCCAAAATTTTGTCCAACGAATTTAATACGCAGGACAAGAAATTTAAAGAAAAAGTGTAGAATTAATCATTTTAATCTTTACTTTATTAAACTTTTTCATTTATTATTTTCTTGTAATTAATCATTCTAATTATATTTTAACTAATTTTCATTTAAATTAAGATCTTGTAGCAAATTCTAACTTGTTTTCTAATTTATTTGATTATGTTAAAATAAATATAAATTAATTACAAAGTCTTAATTTATTAAAAAATTCATAAAATTATAATGAAAAAATAATATAAAACAAAAAAGAATTAAAAATAAAAATAAAAATAAAACTCTAAAAATTTATTAAAATAGAATTAAAACAACCAATTTTTTTAAAATATATAAAAAAATTTATTTTCAAACTATCTTTTTTTTTTTTTTCTTTTTGTCTTAACTAAGGATATTCACCGTCAGCCATCAATTAATCCCTTGCAATTATTCTCCCAATAGAAGTAAATAGCTAACTACTATAAAAGAGAGTTCTAAGAAACCCTTGAAGCACCCAAAACGTGCTAAAAAACTCTAAAAGACTCAAAAAAGTAATAAAGTATTTTTGAACTCTTATGAATGATATAAACTAATCTAGAAGGTTCTTGTATATAATAAAATATTCTAACATTACTTTTTTTTTGTTTTTACATAATTAAATATTCTAACATTACTTGATATATACAAAAATGTATAAAAACTTCTGGACAAGCATTTATAATCGTTTAATTAAGATAATCTTAACTCTCCATTGAGAAAGATTGAGACAATAAATAAGAGATAAACTTCAATTGTAAACCAAGGCTCCAACCTCATGATTAAGGGAGAAAATGAGAATTATTTCAAAATAAACAAGCCCATGCCTCAGTGCCCTACAAGTTCCTTTCAAAGAATCATACTATAACATACATTAAATCCAATAACCCCATAAATGGAATTTAAAAGAATAGGAGCTGTTTTACATTCACCAGCAAGCTACTAGTATGTCCACTCTCGCACGCGCAAAATTTTCCAGCCAACCCAAATCAACCAATGATTGGGTTTTATATAAACTACACAACAAAAATTGCAGGTACTCTCATCCAAAAGAGGAAAAGAAAAACCAAAGACAATATAAGAATACAGGATCCAATCACCCACTTTTCCAACATGAATGACTAGTACAAGTATGTTAGTATGTAACTTTATTGGATCCCATATCCACCAGCCCTTCCTAATAATAAACAGAAGATAACCCTTAAACATAACCCCCATAATGTAACAAATTTTACAGCTAAAAGACTTCGCTAAGGGACCGACAAACTCGAAAAGACATGTTCTTATGTAGAACAGCCAATTCACCTCAGCAAGCCCACATTCCCAAAAAATGGGTAGCAACTTCAGTTTCCAATACACTCTCATCTTCTCAACAATAGACCTGTGATTGGACCTGAATATGCATGCATCATGACATCCTGAATGCCAAGACCGGTGGACCAATAAAATCCATAGCTCTCCAACAACTCTTGGTTTTCACAGAGCATTATTGAATGATAACCAGCAAAAGACACTCAACCAATCATGAGCTCTCGGGAACCAAATTATGACACAGAAGCAGGGGCTGATGATGCTTTCTCCATGTTTTTCTTCTCAATCTCCACTCTTCTCTGCTCAGCATGCTGAGCAACCCCATTTGCAATTGCTTGATAATGGAAGTCAAGTGTCTGCGTAAGATTCTGGAACCTCAATGGATTTGACGCTTGCAATGCTTGATTCAGAAATTCAAAAACAAAAAAAAATAAATAATAAAATCTAAGTGAGTAATTCAAATAAAAATAAAGTTTCCTTTTCATTTGAAAGAAACAAGGGATATGATGTACCTTTAATTGTGTCAACAAAGAAAATGAAAGGGTCAACGTCATCAATGGGTGATTGTAATTCTTCGTCATCACTGAAATCATCGTCGGTGTCATCATCATCCTCATCAGTTGGACGGAATGCCTTTGCCTGAAGGAAGAAAAGGTGAAGTAGAATCATGGAAGCATTGTAAGTGACAGATTATTAAATTATGCAATTATCTACTAGGTATTAATATCAGTCAGAAAATTTGTACATACAGTATAACTTTCATGCATGCATTACCAATTTGATATATAAATCAAAATAAACTTGCTTTCCAATTTATTATCAATTAGAACAAAACCCTTCGTACTGAGCATATTGTAACTCAAAGTTGGGATGAACTAATTCGCAAATTACTTTCCTAAATGTTCTTGCCAAATACAAAATGGCTGTTTTTATTTGGGAACGGAGGTAGCAGTAACTTTTATCACAAAGGAAAAAATTATGTAACAGTAGAAGCTGAAGGGAACTAAAGACTATAACTGGTCTAATATGCATATAAAAAGGTCAGATAATTTATAGAATCAGATGTGTAAACATATACCACACTTGATCTACCAAGGTGAAACAGAAAAATAATAGAATATTCTTGAGTCACATAAGTTTTCATTCTCTGTGCTCCTACATCTCTCCTGTCCACATTACAAAAAGACAAGTCAAGGTTGAATCAAGAAACTAGTGTGTTGGATCCACTAATTAAAGACAAATGAAAGTTGGAAATCATCGGTATACCATTATATGCTTAACTAGTATATTCCTGATAACATACAATGATTGACCTTGTTTTCTAATTTACAATAGAAAAGTTTTGGAAACAAATCTTAAGATTTTTGTGCCCAATCTCAATTTAGCACAATAAAGTACCAGAAAATAAACAATAGATATGCTTAAAAAAAAATCTTCTTCAGCTAAAACCTGTTTTGAACTCTTCTTGATAGCTTTTACTTTCTTTTAGCTTAAAAAGCTGAAAGAAGTCAAAGCTAGGAAAATCTATCATAGGAACACAACTGCTTTTGTTCAAAATTTAAAAGTTAGATTAATTTTTAGAACACTTTTTTCCTTCAGAAGTATACTTTTCTGGTAACTTAAGAATTAACAATATCAGGTCAAGAAGAATTTGTTTCAGGAGTCCAGTGCCTGGATTATCAGATGACATTCAGAACATCACCTTTTATACAGCTTATTATAATACTTCTTGGATCCCCAGATAGGATTACCTGAACAGCCAATCTTTGAAGTCTGATGCTGTCAGCTTCATCTCCCTCTTCAGTATCATCTCCCATTTCTTTATCTGACCCCTCACCATCATCATCTTCATCATCTGTTGGTAGCCCATCCATATGATCACTGTCTTCAGCCTCCTCCTTTTCTGCCTCTGTGCTCATCAGAACCATCAATTGGTAAGGAAAAGGATAAAAATTAATTGATCAATGGATATAGCATACAGTGAAATGAAAGATTCAGTCACTACCAGCCACTTGTTCCTTGTAGGCCACAAGGAGATCAAGAGTTGCCTTAAAAATACGTTCCAAGGCCTCCACAGGCACTTGATCAGCAGGAAGAGGAAGTAATGATGTCAACCCTAAGCAGCACACCTTTTTATCATGTTCTCTGACACATCAACAACAATATATGAATTGCTTTCTAAGGCTTCTTCCGTTGTAGTTCATATTAAATTAAACAAGTAAAAGAGGGTTGGGCGGGGGCGGGAGGGTTACAAAGAAAGCAATAATGATATTTCAATGTACAGGAACAGCAAGCCATACCTCCTAAAATTAGCTCGATGACCACTCTTCTTAGTTTGCTGTAACATCTGGAACCAGAGGTTGAATATATCGGTAGCAACTCCAAGTTTTTGTAGTATATTTAGAGTGAATGAAGAATTGTAATAAAGAGCATCAGCAACCTACAAATGACAAAAAATGCTGTCAATTTTTGTTCTATCAGCACAATCAAAAGGATAAAATTATAGTAAGAAAACCAAAAAGAAACATATATACCTAACTTTCTGGATTAGTGACATCCTTTCCCTTTTATGGTTGGGCCTATTATAACAAAACCCTTCAGGTTTAAAAGTTTAGGGTCTTCATGCATGAATGTGAAGTCAAGTAACAAAAAGATCCCTGTTATTTCAATACACGATTATCTAACGAGCAAATTAGTTTCGTGATCTCTCTCAGCATTCACCTAATTTTATTCACTGCCTAGATATTAATAATATTCATGTTGGAAGTTGAGAACTGGAGGGTAGCTAGTGGACATCAAGCATAATTAAACTCCATTCCCTTTACGCACAGACTCTGTTAAATAAAAGAATAGAGTCTTCTGCAATTGATTCAGACATAATTCTCCAGCACCCAGTTAGCCCCATGACCAATACAAATGAATTCAATCATTTGACAGAAGCACACTATCATGATAATCAGATGTTTTCTTGGTATGAAAGTATGAGAAGACAAATTACTCATGTGAGATTGAGGTGGCAGATGGTGCTGGAGTCAGTGAGGTGGCTGGACCTCAACAGATGTTGGGGTGGGGTGGCAGCTAATGAGGAAGAGATGAGGAGAGAAACCTGGATGGTATCTCATTCTAGAATCAGAGGCCAAAGAGACAGGGAGCATGAAAGAAAGGGCTACCAAATCAAGCAGCAATAGTCATGATATTGTAGGAGGAGAGCGCTAGGAGAAGGAGATAGTTACAGCAGAGGTCTCAAAGTTTGATCTTTATAAGCTCTTATTTTCTTTTCAAGATTAGGTTTCCAGAGTGCTTTTACTGGAAGGCCACAACAGCTTAGAGTACAATTGACATAAAATCACTACAACTCCAAGAGAGTGCTTAATAGACACATAAGCAAGAAGAAAAATGAAAAGGGCCAGTAGAGTAGACACAAAAAGGTAATTTTAATGCATTATAGACACAAGCTTTGCCAGGATTAGTAGTGGAAACTACTACTAAATTACTAAATTACTAAATTACAAAAGTAAAGTTCCTTACCACTTCAATCAAAAGACACTTCAGATAAGGCTTCTCAGCCCGTCTAAGGCGTTCAACACTGATTCTGATGTATGGCTCTACCCAATGATCCACCTTTCCTCGGCAGTTTTGGAAGACAACTTGGATGAGCTTAGGTGCTGGCTCAATGTCACCATCCTCCAGATTTTTATCTCCCATGATCTGCATAGCAAGTGAACCAAAAAACAGAACTAGTATCATTTCCTGCCTCAGTCATAAGAAATGTGCTAGGACATTTCACGTTTGGAAAAGAAATCTACTCACAGATGATATCATATTCCAAAGGCTTTGTTGATAGTCAGGCTCCTTCCATGTGAGAAAATGTTCAGTACTCCTGGATATATAGTTATCCAATGGAACCAATATATCTAGATAAAATAAATAAAACAAAAGTTAGCTGTTCTCAGAAAAGATCCATCCTGTGCATCACATGACACAAATTACATGTGAATTCTCTTATTGATCACCAATTTTTACTGCAATATATTCAAGAAACCATCCAAGCCATGCTGTTCTCATAAACTCAGGAATATTTTGTCATTTTCTAAAAACAGATGAGTGAATCAATACTATGATATTACATTCTTAAAGATATACAGGACAGGAAGTGTAATTGTTTCTGAACTTACTTGGAAAGAAATCAATTGCCCAGTCAGCCAGTGCTTCCATCATTAATGGCCAAAGACTCCACATATCCAATGAAATTTTTGGTGAAAAAAAGGTCATATATGAAACAATCTCCAGTACTTCTTCAAAGACCTCTGTAACAGACGTGAAGTAATCATTATAGGAGCAAGAGCAGAGAGATCATAGTTAACACTGTTTTGACCTAGGAATTCCATAGCATTACATGTACACTGAAGCATCTGACTTTCATCATTTGTATTTTAGAGGGGAAAATTATACAATACCTCATCAGAAACTTCATTCCCCAGAAATCAACTCCAAATAAAATAGAACTACAAAAGAACCTAATCATTTTACTTCTAAACATAATCTTATCTAGAACCATGGCTTAGAATAAGTTCATTCAAGTATAATGGCTTATTATAAGATTGAATTACTGATCTAAGATAATTTGACAGTCACCCATCTCTTAAGATTGTGGTGATCACTTATATACAAGTACAAGCATCAAAGATTGGAAACTGAAGCCCCGTTCAACAATTCAACATTCTGAATAAGTTCATTCAAGTATAATGTCTTATTAATAGATTGAGATCCAGTTCTAAGAAAATTAGACAGTCACTCTCCCTTAGATTCTGGTGATCACTAAGTACAAACATCAAAGCTTGGAAACTGAGGCCCCTTCAACAATTCAACATTTTGCACCCAGTTAGTTAGAAGGATGGTACAAAGATGCAATAATGGTATCACAAGTGCAATACAACAGTACCTTGTCCATCAGTAGTCAACATCCTACGCATTATTGGGAGTAGAGTCGGCTCAATGTGAACAAAAAGTTCTGGAAGGCTGCTAACTGATTCAAGAATTGTACTAATGGCTCTCAAGCAACCTACAGCAGCCAATGCACCAGGGTCGTCACCTTCTTCATCTGCTTCAGCAGTGTTCATACACTTCCAGAATGCAGCAGCCTGAAAATGAATTCACTAAGTTTAGTAGGCACATAATGACTACACATAAAAGAGGCAGCCTAGAACATTAAGGAATACCAGATTTTGGCACAATCCAAGAGCATAAGGAGCCATCTCTTCACCAAACTTGTCCACAATAGTCTCAAGTGTGAAGACAAGATCCTCATTCTCCACTTCATTCATAAGTTTGAAAAACTCTGCAAATAATTAAAAAAAACACACATTACCCGTGTTGTACTTCCTTATAAAGGTGGACACATAAAAGGTTTATTAGTTTTTACAAGCAGCATACCATCAAGTAGCTGGGGAAGAATAGGACGAATTTCTCCCAAGTCTGAGCAAAACGACAAATAAATTGTCAGCAAGAAAAAGAAATGTCCAAAATACAAGTGGCACAAGATTCGGGAATTACATCTTATACCTTTGCAGGCTTCAACAAAGGAGCGTAATGCAAATACAGAATCAACACGAACTGGGAGCTCTTGATCACGCATTCCAGCGACAACACTATGCAAGGCTCCACGAAAATTGTTTGGATCTGAGAAGTTAATATTAGCATATTGTCCTGCAACCCAAGCAGCCTACACTCAAAAAATGGCAAAAGTAGATAAGCCTGTGGACTAAAAACAACTAATAGAATTCCAGATATAAGTGATCAAGAATATCATGAATAAGGTTCATATGGATCAACAAAAATAGTTATTATTTCTAAAAAGCAGCCGTAGTAACAAATACTTAAGTGGACAGTCATTTTCATCCTTGTTTGCGAAGACAAAAACTAAAAGGGGAAAAAAAAACAACTCAGGCTAACAAGCTGAGGAATTGGTTCACAGCTAGCTACACATTGTATAAAACCCTTATTTAAACTCTTTCCTCATCATTTCAAGCTCCAACTAAGCATAGAGAGAAAATGATGAAATAACTTGGCATACGAATTCTTGAATTAGGAATAGGAACGATATAGAAGTATCCTGTACAATTGAACACACCTTAGCTCTCAGATGACCCATAGGACTGCTGAATTCAGGAAAAACATGCTGTACAAGCATCGGCTCAAGCTGTGACTTGTAAGGTTCAGTCTGTTTTAGTTTATCACAAAGAGCTCCAATAGCAAGAAGAGCTCCATCTTTCTGCCTATAGGGTTTATATTCTGGTGCAGTCTCATCATATCTAGATAAAAAAAATTGTTGGAAGGCATGTGGAAAGATGACCACCATTATAAACATCTAATTGTGGACAGATAAAAAATTTTCCAACTAATAAAAAAGTTACCTTTTAAAGATGTCCACAATAAAAACAATAAACTTTTGAAGATTTTCTTTACCACGTTTCCTCACCAACTCACTCACAAAATCCATTGCAGCAGTTCGAGGACTATACAAGTCCTCAATTATATCTGCATAAGCATAAAGAGCATCTAATTCAATCTCTATAGGAAAAACACAAATAAAAAGGAGAGAAAAAGGGAAACAGAATAAAGTTCACTTACCATATCCCTTCCTCACATACTCATGTGGGTCTTCTTCCCAAAGTCTTTGGTCATTATCACTAAAACACATAAGTGGAAAGATAATCTCAAAGAGAACTACATCCAGCCTTGGTTGGAGAAGGCTATACATATTGCTCTTTGAAATACTGCATTAAAGTAAGAGGGAAAAAATGTTAATAGCAAAAATATTACTTAAACAATCAGGTAAAAACTAGTCACAAACATCATAGAGACAGAAGAGAACTCAAAAGAAAAGCAATATTAGGAGCACTCTGGTTACAGAATATCAAATATTCATATCAGATATGACTAAAAGAACTTGACATCTTTAAAACTTTAAAAAACATAAGGAAGGAATAATGGCACCACTCATATAGAAAACCGAAAATTTCAAATCCAGCAAGTCAATATTTAGTGAAATGAGTAGTAAAATTTGTCATCATATTTTCACAATACAAAAATACATTAGAGGAGAAGGAAACCACAAAAAATCATATATAAAGGCATTTCAGAGCAGCCTTGCAATATGTAATTCACAGAATATGATTATAAATAAATAAATAAATATCATTATAAACCTGCTGTTCAAATATTGCAAGATAAGGTTGGTCACCCGGTCAGGCAAATAACCACCAACACGAACTATATTCAACAAATTTAGATGGCACTCTAGGATTTTTCCTGCGTAGGTCTTCTGAAACATTTGTGCAAATGCTCTATTATCTGGGTTTTGAAGCTTTAGATCACCAAATCTGGAAATAGAAACATTAGTGGAGTGAAGAAAACCAAGAGACAGAAGAAAAGCTAAGTATCCCACCTTGTGTAAACACGATTTAGTATATGAACTGTCCATTTTTTAACTTTCCACCATCCCCATGATTTCCGAAGCTCAGGATCAACAGGTTGCCCTTCTGCTGGGACTGGTCGCTCCAATATATTCAAGAAGAGAACCATCCAAGCATTGAACACATTTGGATCAAACAACTGTCTTGGAATCTCTAACTGAGAAAAAATACAAGTTCAGTGCAATAAGAATGCTGAACTAGGAAATGTATAATTTGAGTCTTAAAGATTTCTGAAAAGAATACAAACTCAATTTTTATCAAAAAGAAAGACAATTTACTCAAAAATTCAGATTGATTGAGCTAGAAAATTGCAAATCCGATTATTTTTCAAACATAGGATGTTCATAATATCAGTATTTAAAATAAAAAGTCACTGAAACACGAAGGGGTAATTAATCTTATCTCAACCTCACATCTCAAACAAAGAAAAAGTTCAGTCTCCCATGCCTAAAAAGTCAGCAGAACAAGGAAAATAAATTTTAATAATCTGTAGTCTAGTTTCTGAAAACTTCTACCAAAATAAATGAATAGAAAAGGTCAGACATTACATCTCTACAATAATAGCATTTGCTAAATGAAAAGATAAAAATGAATATAGCTCTCACTATTTCTATAGATAACACGAGAACCATTCGTTATCCCAGTTTCAAACTAGGGTACCGGTTTAACACAATCTTCAAGCAGCCAAATAATAAAAAATAATTTAAGAATAATTATTCTTATCACTCCCCCATCCCATATTCACTTTCCCACGAAACAAAAATTACGCAATTAAGGAAGTAAGTTTTTTAAGTTTAAATGAAAAAGCCTCTCATTTCCACGTTTACCCTTATATCTTTTCATAAAATAAATTTAAATTTTCAACAAATTATCAGAAATACGGAAATGTTTGGTAGATGGATGAATAGTTGTGTAGACTAATTTGAGGGTATAGTTGAAATAAGGCCAGTTAATTCCTTCTCAAATTCCAATGGGACAGTTAAATTTGGACAAATTTTGGGGAAGAAATGGGCAGATAATTTTGATCAGATTGACTATTTTATATAGGCACGAACTGCTTTTGGGTAATAGAATTAATTCCAATATTAACTATTCTCATCCATAGTACCCATTAATGAAGAACACTCAAAACATAATAATCATTAACATACATATATAGAAGACCAAAATATCTTGCAGATAAGCTTGATCAGATCTGCAACTTCAATTGATGGATTTGCTATCTGAACAAGTTTGTTAAAGATGTTCAGTAGATTAGGAAATGTTTCTTCAACAATGTGGTAGACAGGAATTCTTTCCTCATCTGATTTGAACCTGCATCACATTGGATATAAGATTCACATAAGTATTAAAGAACTATGAATAAAAAAACTATATTATAAGTGCATCACATCGCATATAAGATTCACACAAGTTCTCAAGAACTATGAAAGGAAAGAAAGAAAAAAAAAAAAGAAAGAAAAAAAAAAAGAAAACAGGATTATAAGTGTAATGTCAAAACAAAAGACTGCAGAAAAAGAATAAGTGAAGGGCTTCCTCAACAAGAATGGGCGAGAGTAATTTTTGGGGGGGGAATCTCATTACGAAAGAGTAATAGATGTCAAACAATCGTTCTGAAAAAGAAATGTCTATTTGTCCATGAATTCACAATTTTCCAAATAAAGCAGGAAAAGACGAAAGACTCACTCATATTTTCTAGTTAAAATCCTTAGCACAAATAAAGCTCCATAAACTTGCTGATCCTGGAGATTATGCTTAATCCAATGCAATAACGTTGGCCATTGTTCTGGGTAGTCTGCATGAACCATTGTCTTCAAACACTCGCCCAATTGTACTCTGATTACGAAGAATCAATTCAAAGGTCAAGGCATATGCAGTCATCAATTAAAGACTTTCAGAACTATTACACAAATCTGCACAAAACAGTAAAATATGACTCATACAATAGTCTCCAGTAAAGCAATGAATATCACCATGAACTGGTCCTATATTTTCAGATTATTGATAAATCACCAACATACTTGATTCACTAAATTCTGATTGCACCTATCAACTACATAAAATACGTAACAATAAACTGGTGTAATAATGTATATGGTGTAATAAATCTAGTGAAATGGGATATGTAATTCAGAAAAGCAACAACCTGATTGAATCACTATATTAATAAAAACAATGACAAAGATAATAATACAGCTCCAGCAAGATACTTGAAACAAATATAATTATCTACAAAAAATGCAGTGATCTTAATGGTCAAGGCAATACTAATCCTTACCACAGAAGAATGAATTGGACATTTTCCATTATTTTCACTAGAACAACTAAGTTGTGTTACAGTAGTACACTTTGACTTTTCTATCCATTACAATTCAAATAAAACATCCACTAGCAGCTTTGACCAAGGTACAATATATGTGAAACGATCAGGCAAAACTAAATACTCATAATTCAAACCCATAACAGCATCAATCACTGGAATTAGTGCCACAAAGCAATAGGAAAACATTATCATAAGCAGGATAATAAGCTGAAGAAGATTCAATATACACCAAGATGATAACTGAAACCGTGAAAATACCAAACTGTAATCAGCTGACTGCAATTGGCCAAAAGGATTACATACCTCAGTAGCTGGGGAACCTGGGCAACAAAATTCAGAATGTTCTGCCTCACCACATCCTTATCACTTGGCAGAATCTTAGATTGCTCACCTGTAATTTTGCAGAATTTCTAAATCCCAAAATACATTTAATCCACAATTAAATACACTAATTAATTATTGATTTTTTACTGTGTACCAGGATCATGCGGAGCCCAGTTTCTACCAATGAAATTCTTGAAATGAATGCTTGCCACTTGCCTCACTGCCATATCGCAACTTCCATCTACTATGATCTGCAACAGCCTCACCAGATGCTGAGGCGTATACTGGAACTGCGACATAATTATACAAATGGAAATTTGTTTACAAATAAACAAAAATAATAATAATAACAAATTCAATCCTGAGAAATTGCAATAGTAAAAATGGGGTAAAGAAATTGAATTCAGAATTCTTCAGCAGAAGAATAGAATTCATACATCAAATGATACAAATATATATATATATATATAAGTAAAATCAAGAATAAATAAAAGTTACTTGATTCAAGCTCTCTTCAGCAGCTTTACGTTCATCAGGATTGTGACTAAGCGCCCCACGGAGAATGATAACCAAGCTTGGAAGATCCATGTCCGCCCAAATAAAATCAATACCAACAACTAATATGTGGAAAGGGGAAAAATATAACTGAAATTAATAAATATTCTTAAAATTAAAATCCTATGTACTTATAGACGATGATCAAAGTCAATTGATGAGAAAACAGAGTTCAAGTCCAGAATCTAAACCCTAGAAAACCGGAAATTGAGAATAGAGGTGTGATTTTCCTAGGGTTTAGAGAAAGAGAAGGTTGCGGAGAGAGACAGCAGCAACCATGCGTGGAGGAGTATTTAAATGATTAGGGTTTTAGTTGTTTAGTTGTCATTAATTTTCTTCATTTGTTTTTATCAAAATAATAATAAAATAAAAAACTAATAATAATAATAAAATTAGCGGGTGTTTATCTTGACATCATAAATATTTTGTAAAATTATTTATCTAATTTTAAATTAATAAAATGGGCAAATTGACATAAATAGTCCCCAAACTATAGTCATTTGGTAACATTGGTCCCCAAATTAATTTTTTTGTGACATTAGTCCCTAAATTATGTTAAATTATGTGAGATTGGTCTTCCGTTAAAATTTTTTGTTATTCTACAGTTATTTTCAAAAAAAAAAAAAAAAAAATTTCTCTAAGGATATTTTAGTCATTTTACAATAACATTATACTAAAAAAATAAGAAAATTGGTGGATTTAGTCCCTAATCTTTTGATCATTGGTGTGGTCGGTCCCTTTTTTTTATTTTTAATTTAGTAGGTCCCTAATGTATAATAAGTTGATGCATTTGGTTTTTTCTTCACAAAATTTGACTTCCCAAACAATAGATTTTGAGAAAAAAAAAAGGATCTAATACACCAACTTATTATATATTGGGGACCTACTAAATTAAAAATAAAAAAAAAGGACCAACCACACCAAAACCCTAAACATTAAGGACCAAATTCACTAATTTTCCAAAAATATATTATTGATACAAATACATATACATATAGTCATTTCTATCATTCTCTTCACCATACATATATACAAATACGTTGGCCTTTTTTTTTTTTTTGTTTTTTTTGTATATTGTTATTATGAAATAACTAAAATTCTCTTGGACAATTTTTTTTTTTTTTGAAATTAGTGGTAAAATAACAAAAAAAAAAAAATTAACGAAAGGACTAATCCCATACAA
Source organism: Marsdenia floribunda (assembly GCA_035583425.1). NCBI lineage: Eukaryota > Viridiplantae > Streptophyta > Magnoliopsida > Gentianales > Apocynaceae > Marsdenia > Marsdenia floribunda. Next base: position 7,088,960 of record JAXGGT010000035.1, on the reverse strand, counting down.
TTTAACATAATTTAGGGACCAATGTCACAAAAAAATTGATTCACGGACCAATATCACCAAATGAACATAATTTGGGGACTATTTATACCAATTTGCCTAATAAAATGTTAAAACATATAGAAATACAATATAAAAATTAATATGTTTTAAAATTAGGAAGATTAGTGGATAAAGACCCAAACATTTAAGGTTTTAATATATTTGGTCCTAAATATTTTATTTTGATTTTTTTAATTCTAAATAAATTAGATTTTAATGATTTTGGTTATTTTAGACCAAAAAAAAAAAAAAAAACCTAAGAAATAATTTTTAAATATTTATTATTCTTATTTAGGTATTTTTTTGTCCAAAAAAAAAAAAAATCAAAATTACAAAAATATAATTTATTTAGGATTTAAAATATCAAAATAAAATATTTAATATCAAACTTACAAAATTTTAAATGTTTGAGACTAAATCCACCAATCATCCTTAAAATTATTTTAATAATTTATAAAATGAAAATGACAAATTTAGTCCTTAATTAAATTTTAATCACTATAAGTGAACTTAAGATTCTTTCACCAAACTCCTAATATAATAGTCAACTCTTGATTTATATTAATTTCAAAGGTGTTTTTATTTAGATTTTTTTCTCTTTTTTCTTTTCTCATAATTTCTTAATTCTTTTTTTTTTTTTTTTAAATATGTAGTTTTATACTCATACTTTAATTTGATCTCAATCTAATAAATTCTCATTTTAGTCCAAAATACAGTTATTTCGTACAAAAATAAATATTTTTATTATCTATAAAATTAAATTTAGTTAATATATATATATATATATTAGATATTATATTTGTTATTTATAATAAGGTAAATTATCTTAGTAACACATAAACTTTTCATAAATTCAAGTTTTGTTCATAAACTTTTTTCATCTAGGTTTTGCACACAATTTTTTCGTCTAGGTTTTATACACAAACTTTTTAAATGTTCCACCTTTGTCATTTCGTTCAAAAAATCTGTTAAATCAATATCTTTTATCCAAAATTTGACTGTGTCGTTATTTTTTTAAGGGTAAAATTGGAAAAACAAAAGGAAAAAAAATAACATTAAGCTTTCTTTGAAAATGAAATGAAAAGATAGTAGAGTTTGTTTCTCTTTGCTATTTGTTTTATGCAAGTTTTCTTGGAGTGAAAAGGTAAAAAAGATTTGATTTTTTTTGAAGATTTCCCCTAAGCCTAGTGAGTTTTTGCGATTTTTGGAGGTTTATTGGAATACCCAATGACATTTTGCTATAGATTTGAGAAAATGATTCAAGCATAAGGAAGAGAGAGGAACAAAACATGTGCACAAGAAGGCATTACACACATAACTGAAAAATTAGGTACACAAACAATAACCATATCGACCCCTACACGTTGTACAGCAAGAAAATTTTATTTTTATTTTTCTTTTTTGTCCTGCGATTTTGATTACTGCCGTGGGTAGTGCAAAAGATTCTATCATTTCCTGTATATGCAAGTACACTGTGGTGGTGGTTTATTGTTTGGTAGAATGTTCTTTTGGTCTAGTTTATTGATTGATACAATGTTGTGTTTGTTTATTGTTTGGTACAATACTGTGCTGAATTTTTATTACATTGTTATGCTGGTTTATTGGTGTATTGTCTGGTGGTTTTTATTGCACTACTATGCTGGTTTATTGTTTGAGGAAATAAGTGAGTTTGAATACAATTTTTAACATCTATCTTGTGCACATCCTGATGATGATTACTTTACATTAAAGTTCTTTTATGGGGGAGAATGGTGGGAAGAAAACAAGTACAAATCATTTAAGGGGGGAAACTGGAGATACATAGATTACTATCATAATGAAATGATGAGTATTATTGAAATAAATGACATGCTGAAAAAGTTGAAGCAAATTGAAGACATGTTGTACTATTATTTAGGGTCTATAGGTAGTTTTAAAGATGGACTTAAATTAGTAGCAAGAGATATTGATTTGGTTGAGATGTGTAACTGGGTACCAAGATTCAAAGTTATTGAGTTTTATGCAAAAATTAGGCTTGTATCAGAAATTGTGAAAATATATGAAAGTTAGGAATACATGAAAAACCCTAAGGTTACTAGTTTTGTTGTAATTGAGCAACTTGAAGATCCTAAACCTGAACTTGTTAGGAGAGAAACAAGGAAGCCAAAAAAAAAAAAAAAAATGACATTTTAGAAAAACCATTGTTGCTTGAGTGACATAGCACAGTAGTTGATGATATGGTTGGAAATAGGGAGGAGGGTGTGATTATTGAATCTCTAAATGAGGAGTGCATAACTCAGGTAGAAGAAGTAGTTGAAAAGGGGACAACCATAGCTTAAAATACAGGACAAGAAGAAAAAGTGAATGAAATAGGCTAAGAACTTGAACACTAGGTAATTGAGGTTGAAAATGATGTTGGAATGGGAAATGAGACGGCGATAGACCAAGAACCTGAACAACCTGTTTTGCAAACTCAATAGGTAGAGATGGAAGAGGTTGAAAGGAGAACTGAGTAGGTTGAGCCACATATTGAAATGGTAGAGGTTGAAGAAAGGCTTGCAGTGGAAGAGGTTGAAGAAAGAGTACAATCTAAACATGAATAATAAAGGGTTCAAATGGATGAGGTGCAAGAATGGATTGAAAATGAGTTTAAAGCAACTGAGGTTGTATTGATAGAGGTACCTCAAACAAGAAATAATGATATTGTAGGTTTAGAAGGTTTTGATAAGGATTCAAATTGTAATTTTGATCAAGAAATTGAGTATTTTAGTGATGATTATGATTATTGCAATGATGACCAGCTATTTGAGATGTACATTGATGCAATGTGGAGGCTAAGGGAGGCTTAGATGAAGTTGTAACTTTTGCATATATTAGAACAACTGAAGTCCAAGCAAAAGGTCAATACAATGAAGTTCAACCACATGAACAAGTAGAAATCCCTATTGCTACTACAACTATAAGAGAGGATGATGACCACACTGATGATTGTATTCATAGTGGAAATGAAGGGTTAGATGAATAGAATGATGAATTGAGGGGAAGATATACTTTTTCCTTTTTATGCTGAAAGGAATATGTTGGACCTTACATTTCAGCTTGAAATGAGGTTTTCTAATGCAAAGGAGTTTAAACAAGTTGTTAGAAATTTGTGTATCAAAGAGGGTAAAACTTGCAAGTTTAGGCCCTCAAAATCGAAAAGGGTGAGCGCATTATGTGCAACAAAAGGCTGCAACTGGAATGTATATGCTAGTGTTGTGGCTGCCGCCAGAAGTCCTGATCTAGTATTAAAGGCCATGAATTTACTCCGTAATAATTGCAAACACCAGTGGAAGAATAGATTGATTACTGCTAAGTGGGTTGCACAAAAACATGTTGAAAGGATTAGGAGTAATCCCAAAATTCCACCAAAGCTGATTAGACACAATATAGATGAGGAGTTCAAGAGTGAAATTTCTAGAACTACCTCATATAATGCAAGGGCAATTGCTTTGAAAATGATTTTTGAGGATTATGCAGACCAATATAGATATCTATGGAATTATAGGGAGGAGATTTTAAATCCTAACTCTACTGTTGATATAGAGCATAAAAATTTTAGGGAGGAGGGTAGGCAACCAAGCAAAGTTCACCAGAATTTGTGTCTGCATTGGTGCATTAGAGGAGGATTTTCTTAAGTATTGTAGACCCATAATAGGTGTTGATGGTTGTAATATGAAGTGTCCTTACCATGGAAAAGTTCTTTTAGCTATTGGAACTGATAGTAGTAATGAATGATGGCCTATAACTTAGGAAGTAGTGGAGAAGTAGGCAACTTCACAGTGGAAATGGTTTTTTGAACTTCCAGCAGATGATCTACAAATACCTAATCAAAGCTTGATGTGGACATTTATTTCTAACAAACAGAAGGTAAGGCAATAATGTCACACATTTCATGCAAAAAACCAAATATAAGTTGATATCATTCTCACACAACTCTTTTTTTTTTTTGGATGCTACTTTAGCTGAAATTTTGCCAAATGTTGATCATAGATATTTTGTTCAACACCTTTATTGTAATTTCAAAAAGATCCACAGAGGAAAGGCTCTAAAAGACAAGTCGTGGGCTATTGCAAGAAGTACAAACAAATATTTATATGGAAAAGCCATGAAAGATTTGGAGGATTATGACAAAGAAGTTTGGAGGTAGATTGCAAATGGCCCAAAACCTAAACATTGGGTGAATGCATTCTTCACAACACATGTAAAATCTAACATAGTGTGCAATAACATTTGTGAGTCTATTAGTGCTTTTATTTTAAAAGTAAGGGATCATACTATTCTTTCACTTATAGAGGGAATAAGGGAGTTCGTTATGCAAAGAATACAAAATAAAAGATCTTATATGAGAAGGCAACCTAGAAACCCTTGTACTCCTAAAATTAAGGAAAAAGTAGAAGAACAAGTTTTGTTTTCTAGGAGTTGGAAGTCTATATGGAATGGGGCTAGTGCTTATCAAGTGAAGGGTCCTAGGGTCAACAATTTATAGTGGATTTGGAAAAAAAAAAAAAGAAAAAAAAAAACTTGTAGTTGTCAAAACTAGACACTAACATACATTCCATGCGTCATAGAATTGCAGCATTACATAAGAAGGTTTTAAATCATCATTCATTTGTAGATGAGTTTTATTTTACTGATACTTTCTATAATTTAGATAATGTAGCAATGTCAATCAATGGAAGAGAAATGTGGCCACAAGGAATTGGTGTGATTCTAGATCCACCCAAAGCATACAAATAGCCTGGATGGCAAAAAAAAGCAAGAAAGCAACAAATTTAATGAGAAGGAAGATGGTGGGAAGAGAATTAGGAGGATTGTAATCTATAGTGCAAGATGCAAGGCAATTGGTCATAATAAAGCAACTTGTCCACAAGGGAAATAAGTTGAATAAAGAGAAGGACAAGCATATGCATCAAGCACTCCTTCTACACAACCACCTACACCTACTAGCACTGGTATTGCACAAGATCCTTCTCAAGAACTTAGTAGCAGTACAAGTGCACATGACTCTCCTCAAGAACCTAGTAGCAAATACTTCTCAAAGAAGAGAAAAATATTTGTTCAAAGGAGAGGTGCCACTACTATTGCACAAGATTCTCCTCAAGAACTTGCTAGCATTACTACTGCACAACATCCTGGTAGCAATACAACTTAGAGAAGAGAAAAAATATTTGATCAAAGGAGGTGTTGGAAGAAAGATAAATAATTTAAAATTTTTTATTATTTATAATAGATCCAATAATTAATTTATTTAATTGGGAGTTTGGTTGTAGCTAATGACAAGATCACAAATAATTCAAGATAAGCACATGGACACTGCTAATGTAGAAGAGCATTTAGAGATTCAGAAAGAAGATACAGAACCTACTAAGGACTTAATAAGGAGAATAAATGACATCCTCCATGAGGTTCGTGCCAGCAAAACACAAAAGAATTCATAGGTAATGTTTGAAACCCAAATATCAATTAACAGCTTTGCATAATGAAATTTCTGTAATACAAAGAGAATTTACATTTTCTTTGCATTTAAAGGGATGAATACCATAGTAGCTTCACTCACAAGTGAATGACCTGCAAATCCAAAAATACAGATCTGGCATAGGGAACTAGATCTGGTTCTGTTGCTAGTTAAGGAAGTAGGGGAAGGAAAAGAAAAGGTAGGGAAACAAGGGAATATGAAGAATTTGGAGACATTTGGTTAGGAGGAGGTGGTCCAAGGAACAAATACTCATTTAGAAGGGGCCAACCAGGAAAGAAGTAGGAAATGACACATGTAATTTAGTACAAAACTCATTTGACTATATTTTTATGTACATTAGGATAAATAATATAGGGTTTATAATCCTTTTTTCTTTGTGGATGACACTATAGGGAATCACACCTTTTTGTGCAAAATCTTTAAACAATACTCCTTTTTGCAGCTTTTAATAAAGTCATTTTAACCACAATTATGGTTCTTGCATTTACTTTTACAACTATTCAATAAAAAATTGCAAACAACTCAAATGAATCAAAATAGTACTTCCATTAACATTAAAACTTAGTTCATTAATCTGGTGATCCTTACAATCAACAACTTGATTGTCTAAGGAAACAAGAACAAGTTCAACCTTCCTAAACCACTTGTTCTTGACAAAGTAATGAAGACAAGACAGGAAAGAAAATGATAGGACCAAACAAAAATCTTCATTCTTGTAAAATCTTAGTTTCTTTGAAGGAATTTTAGCTCCATTTAGTCCAATTTTTATTCAGATTTTCTTAGTTCATCACTTGCAGCTTTAACAATTACCTCCATTGTTTGAATTCATATGAGGAACCCCGGTATCACTTCTATAGATTTGCTCATATTCTAGGATTGAACCAGTGGAAAAAAGGTGCATCTTTCACCTCCATCCACCTCATAAACAAAATTTTCAAAAATTTATTGCATGGATCACCACAATTTTCATTATATTTCAAAGATTAGAACTTTACCTCATCTTTGTAGTAGGTAAAGTACCTCTAACCTAGGTTTTAATCTGTCCGTGAAGTACTTAGTCAAATGCTTCTTCCACAATGACACTTCGGCAAGAAAAATTCTTGGCTTCTCGGCATTTCTTGAAGAAATGCATAGATAAAATCCCAACAACCTTATATTCTTTTTTCATTTTTTTCTACATGTGTTCCTCACGTCATTTTAATGGGGGGAAATAATTTTCATCAATTTGGATGTTAAATGAACAAATATATCCTTATTAATGGGCATGTGAGTCGCGCATGATGGTTGGAAAAATTAACTTAACGGATGTTTTGGACGAAATGACAAAGTTGGAACGTTTAAAAAGTCCATGTGCAAAACCTGGATAATGCCTCTTCTTTGCATAATAAAAATCAGATTTGGGATAATATTTGTGCTTCAAAACTTGCGCCTCCAAAGAAGAAGGATTTTGAAGCAGTCTCCACCCTTGTTTCGCCAAAAGTGCTTGATTGAAGAAGAATTTGTGTTTGAAGCCAACTCCCCCCTCTAACTTGGAATTGCATTTTTTCCCAAGAAACCCACACCATACCATCAGGATTTATTGATGAACCCCACCAAAACCATCGAATCATGGACTGAATATCATTGCATAACGAAAGTGGAAGACAATACACAGACATAGCATATGTTGGTAAGGCTTGGAGGACTGATTTAATCAAAACCTCTTTCCCCACTTTGGACAAAAGTTTATCCTTCCATCCACTCGTTTTTTTTTCCACAGTCTATCTTTAAGGTAGGAAAATACCTGAGCCCTAGATCACCCAATGAAGTAGGGTAGACCCAGATAATGTCCTTCACCATTACACACGTGCATTCCGAATTTCTGAAGCAAGAGCTGCTTACGAGACCGAGGGAAATAACTGGAAAAGAATATCAAAGATTTCTAGATGTTCACCTTTAGTCCGAACATACTTTCATATTGAAGGAGGATAGTTTGAAGGTTCTCCACAGAGTCATCTGAATCCTGCAAGAAAAGTAAGCAATCATCTACAAAAAAGAGATGAGAAATCTGAAGTCCACCTTGACCCATCCTAATGCCATGCCAAACATTTCGCATCACTGAACTCTGGATAAGTTAAGACAATCCTTCAGCATAGAGAAGAAACTTATAAGGTGAAAGCAGATCACCTTGCCTTAGTCCCTGAGTGGGTTTGAAGAAGGTGACGGTTCTCCATTAATTAAAATATGAAAAAGAACAGAAGATATACAATGCATAATTAACTCAATCAAATGACATGGAAAGTGCATCTTCGTCATTATCCATCTCAAGAAAGGCCACTCAACCCTATCATAAGCTTTACTCATGTCAAGTTTAAGAGCTAATGCATCAAATGATCTATGAGTTCATCCCAAATTCAACCAATGAAAAGCCTCATTCGCAATGATGATGTTATTCGTGATAAGTCTCCCACTTAAAAAAGCACTCTGTGTGTCTCCAATAAGCCCATTCAGAAAAGGTTTAAGGCGACAGACAAGGGCCTTAGAAATCATTTTGTGGAAAATAATGGGTCTCCATGAGGAAAATAAGATCGGGCTTATGAGATTGTAAGAGGTTCTTCAAATTGAAGAACCTCTGTGTCTCCAATAAGCCCATTCAGAAAAGGTTTAAGGCGACAGACAAGGGCCTTAGAAATCATTTTGTGGAAAATAAATGGGTCTCCATGAGGAAAATAAGATCGGGCTTATGAAATTGTAAGAGGTTCTTCAAATCATGAATTGCACCAGGGGACCCCAACCCTCGACAATTCCAACCTAGACTACGATACATACCTGGACCACCCTCACCCAAGGAACGTTTTCGAGGAGTCAATTGCTGCTGGACCGTACATGGTGTCGTGGTGGGAGTGGTCTCACTTGACGGAACAATTTCAAATCCAACATTCTCGACCTGTGGTAGTTCATTCGGTGTACTAGGTTGCTCAAACCTAGGGGAGGCCGGAGGGGTGAAAAGAGGAGCATTCTCCCTGTTCAAAGCAGTGTGGTCCTTTGGATTTTTAAGGGCAAAGAGTTGCTTCGAATTCACATTATCCACTCCACCAAGCCAAGATCCAAACGACATATCCTTGACCTCAATCCCAACATTTTGCCCAGCCAAACAATCACGATAGCGATGCCCAATCAGCCCACAAGAAAAACAAAATGTAGGAAGACGTTCATATTTAAACAACCCCTTATGAACTATCCCATCCGGAGTAGAAAGACGATAGATACGTTTGAGAGGCTTCGTGAGATCAACCATAACTCAGAACCGGTAGAACTTAGTTCCCATCGTTCTATCTTCCCTAACCTGGTATTCAAGACAATCATCTAAGGATTTTGCAATTTTCAATCCCACCTCTATGGTGTAACAAAATCTGGGCAGTCTTGTAAGTAAAACCCATAAATACTCCTTCGATAAAATTTCCGCCCTAACCCTAGGGTAGAGGAACACAAGATGGTTCTCAAAGTTCCAAGGGCCATTATGAAGCACGAAATCCACAGTTTCCTACACTCCAAAGTAAGTTTGGAAAAGTTGCTCGTTGATATGTTAAATGGAGAAGGAACTACAGCGCCATGAATTCCCCATTCTAATCTTGAAGCCGTCCAAATTGTTTTTCCACCATGAATACATGCAACTACACTTAGCTCTTCTTCGTGCAAGCCTTCTTGAATGTCATCCGAATCTATTGGCCTGCAAGAAGAACCCTCCTCACCAAGATCAACGTTACCATACCAAGTTTCTTCAAGAGGAAGTCGTCCATCTTCACCAGTACACCCGCAAGGACACACCAGTGCCACACCAAAACCAGGAGCAGCCCAACGGCAAGAAGCTACTCGGAAAACCCCTACACGCCACCAACACCACAACAGAATCCAGCGAAAGCAAGCCAATGCCAAGATCCACCAGTCACGCACCAATCAAGCACTTACCAAAAGCATTAGGAAGTTACCAAAAAAAGAAGCCAGCTAGCAAAACCTCAAGCCAAGCTTGAGAGAAACCTCCATCGTAATTCATTCATTTCCAACTTGAACCCGTTTAAATTCATATGTGAATTTTTAATTCTCCTAATCTATTAATATTGTGTAATTTTTGTATAAAATTTTATATTAAATCTAATATTATTATTATTATTGAAATTTAATAATAATATTATTGATACATCTACTAAACACACCATTTCTCATTAAAAATCTTTTAAACAATATTTTTTTTCTTAAAATATCTTCCAATTTATCAGAAGATAAATAATATTTCTCCGACAAAAAGTAATTAGTAGTACTTTCATATATAATTACAAAACATCATGGTCATACTAAAGGTGAAAAAGTCTCAAATTAAGAATGACAATTAAAAATTTATTCTATAGAAAATCGGCGCTCGATTTTGTTTTGATTGAAAAATCTTCAACTTGGCCAGATTTAGGGATGGAGATGGTGATTTCTCAAAAATTAAAATCAAGGATGGTATTCCCCATGAATCTCTGTTCCCATTCCGCTCGCGATCCTTAAACTATATATATATATATATATATATATTTAATATAAACATAAAATTATAACAATCATGATACTAAATTATTAATATTTGTTAAAGATAAATTATAATAATTATTTTGATAAATATTAAATTAGATGCAAATGAATAAAATAGTAACCATATTATATGTTTTCTTAATATATATAATATATAAGTATAATAATCATAGTAATTATTGAAACTTTTATAAAAGTAAAAAAAATAAAAAGTATTTGATAAATACTTTATTTTCTTATTTTATAAAGTTTATTTAGTAATTTTTATTAAATCTTTAACTAAGCAATAATATGGTGATGGGAGTGAAGAATACATGCAGAAATCAACGATAATGGAATGGTTACATATCCTCGATCCCGTTACCATTCCTCCTCAAAATTTCAATATATATATATATATATATTCTCCTAAAATATTATAATCCTTGATATAATTCTTTTTTTTTTTTAGAAATAAGAAAAGATCAAATTATAATCCTTCTATAAAAGTGATTAATACTTCATTTTCCCCCTAAAACACAATAGTGAATTTTAAAAAAATATCTGCTATGATTTGTTTACATTTAAATTGAAACATTTGTGTGGAATTTCTTAAGATTTCTTTTACAATATTATCAAAGATATTAATCATAAATAATAATTAGTTCCGTTGGTAATAGTTTCACTTATAATTTAAGAGGTTATGCATTTAAAATGATTCGAGAGGTTACGCGTTCGAAACATGTTAGAAGTAAAAATACTTCAAATTTCTAAATTAAAAAATATATATTAATAAAAATAAGATACATATGGAATATATTAGGACATCCTCTAAAAATATTATTTAAGATACCAATAAAAATAAAAAGTGTATACGTTTAATTAATCTAAAAATTAACATAATTATTTTTTCTTAAATCAATATTTATAATTTTTTTAATTATTTGAAATCACATAAATATATTTTAAATGTCTTTATAATTTTTATTTTAAAAAAAATTTATAAATATTGATTTAATAAAAATAAGTTTATTAATTTTTGAAATTAATTTAAATTAACATGTCATAAATTTTATTCAAATTCATAAATTCCGCGTCTCTTGTTTTTGGGTTCAATATATAACCCGCGCTTCTCATAACCGCCATAAACATAGAAGTACAAGTTTTCCATCAGAGGATTTTCTTCTCATTTTTCTTATTCTTCTATTCCTGATCCAATTTTCTTCTCCTTCTTCTTACACTTCTAATTCCTGTTCCGATTTCAATCAGCTATACAGCAATGGCCAACGCAGGAATTGTGGTGATTTTTTATTTTGACAAGACGATCATCAACGTAGACAGAGATAATTGGGTTGTTAACCAGTTGGGATTCACTGATTTGTTCAATCGACCTCTTAATACCATCCGTTTGAATTCAATGATGGTAAGTTATTCATTTCATTTCTATGTGTTTCTTTACCGATTGTTGTTAGTTTTATTAAAACATTCCTTCTTTGATGCTCTCCGTTGAAGTTTTATTAGAAATTTTGCCGAAGAATCTCATTGAGATTCTCGATATCTAAATAAATTTTGTTGCGATTTAACTGATCTAAAATGGTTTTTGTTAAATTAATTGGAAAGAAATTTGAATAGAAAAGTATTTACGTTGGTTTAGGGTGCATTTGAATAATTTTTTTTTTTTTTTTTTTCGTTGTAAGCACATAGGGTTTAATTTTTATGTAATATCTCAATTTTCGTTTACAATAAACTTATTATGTCTTATATAATAAATTATTATGTAAAAGAAAAAGAAAAAGATGTATATAATTTATGTCACATTTCTAATATATATAT
>JAXGGT010000035.1:7019075-7038208 GCA_035583425.1 Marsdenia floribunda | reverse complement strand
AGTTAGGATAATTAATAGTGGCTTATGTTAGTTGATGAGTTCTTGTAAGTGGGTTTTGAAGCCATTAGTTTTGGTTCCTCTACAGTTCCAAAGTAGTAGTATCATTGGAAATATTTGTTGAGTAGTCTCCTCCAATGAACAGGAGACGTCCAATTGGTTTGTGAGCTCTTGCACAGGCTTAGAGTTGTTGCTCAGATAACTGGTGTTCGGGATGATTAAGGCTACATAGAGCTTCTCCTCGTTTGTCTCTTATGGGTTTCGTAGAACAAATGATATTTTTTAGACCATCGGGTGAAAGGAGAAGTTAAAGATCTCGTGATTTTCGGGTGAGAAGCTAATTTTTGAGAAGTCTGTCTTGTTGCTTAAAATTCTGTCGGTGGCCAGTAGATGAGCAATGTATCGGGATAAAGATCATTCGAAAGGGTATATAAAATTCTGTCGGTGGCCAGTAGATGAACAAATGAGGTTTCTTTATCACCATTGGGTATATCCAGTTAGGTTCTAAGGTTTGCTGAAGTGCTTGTTGAAGTGGTGTTTTTATGGACCATTGCTTGTGAGGCCAATACCAATGGGATGGAATATAGAGATACACTTAGATAAGGTATTGTAGAACTATATACACTTATGAGATGATAAGCAAGGAGTAGTTATAGATTTGTCAATTAAGGGTCATGTTGATCTCCACTGTTAGGGTGTATGTGTTTGGGGGGATTTGTGATATTTGCCATGTAGTTTGGGAGTATTGTGGGAGGAAATTTGAAGTGGTGACATTAGTGGGAATCTTTTGCCTCCATTGTTGAAGCCAATGTTGAAAGTTGTTGTGTTGGTGATACTTGGCATAGACGTAAGAGTTTAGCAATTGCATTATCTATCGTAGTGAGGATTAAGTATCATAATACTAGGTGAAAAGTTCAAAGTGGAGTACGCTAGGCTGTTTAAGGGGTTTGGAGTATGAGGGAATATAAGGTTGGAAGACTCAATTTTCATGAAAGATGGTACAGTTGCAATCTTTTAAGTAGGAATAGATAGAACTATCATGATATCATCGCTTAGGTTGGAGATAAGATTGCTCAAGTGTAGAATGGTGGTTGTGGTGGCTATCAACATCTTATCAACAATAAATGCAATTGATGTGGGATGTATGGAACTACCAATAGCTCTAGGAGTTAGTCTTGGAGAGAACTAGTGACTCGTGGGAGTGATAGCTTCAAGGGAGGTAGTAGATGTATGCAGAATTAAATGCAACAGGATTGAAGAACTTCTGGAGAAAGGTGGTTTAGAGGTAATAAAATCTAGTTTGGTCGGATTACGACTAGGGGTTAGAAGTTTGGTTACCTAGATTTTGAATTTTTTTTTTTTTTCAACCCAAATGCTATTGTTTATTTTTTGCTCAATAAGATGGGATTGAAAAGGACAAGGTTTAGAGTAGGTCTTGCCTTAAGAATTATTGGCATTAAGGTTGCTACATTGCTTCTTAGGTATTGTACTAACATCTAGGGCTATGGGTATTTTTTGCTTGATGGATAGATTGGATATAGGATGAATAATATCTAGTTGGTAACTCAATTAAGCAAGGGTGGAAATTCGGGTAACTATTTAGTGAATGAGTAGATTCTGCGGTGTATATGCAATGTATTTTGCTTGTGAGTGTAGTTTGATTTAAGGTGGCCAATGTGCTTGTAGCTATAGTATAAGGTTTATGCCTTCATAAGTTACTACTTATCATAAGTTGCCTAGGTATATTGAGTTGATTAGTGGGTAATCAAGAGGGACTTGAATGCACAATTTTGTATATTGGCCCTGTATTACATCACGAGTGCATACATCTAGACGTAAGAGTTTAGCAACTGCATTATCGATCTTAGTGAGGATTTGAGTATTATAATATTCGGTGAAAAGTTTAGGGAGACGAATTTGTAAAGCAGTGAAGTTAAATGTGTCTTAGGAGGGTTGAAAGTAGGGTTGCTACTACCTGATAGCCAAGAAGCAACCACTTATAAACCGCATGCCTTCATAAAGTGATTTGCTATAGTTTTCCATACGTTGAAAATTAATAAGAAAGTAGTCTTGACCTATATCTAGCAATTGTAGTTCTTTTAATGGTTTCTATAGTTCATGTAGCTTTTTGTGAATGAGGGCACAATTGATTGTTTTTTCATAAATGTTGACACTAAAAATTTTGGACCATCTTATATATATATATATATATGTTGTTTATTTTTTTTTTATGTCATTAGTATGGATATTGCTCCTTCGTGCATATTAATGCACTTATATGTGAGTAATTGGTTGTAGAAGTCAATTGAATAAGTGATAGATTGTGGAATGAGCAGTATTAAAGGTTATTGGGAGTAATGTTGTTTGATATTTTTATTGGTTTTAGCTATAAATGGAAAATGATATTTGTCTAATTTGATCCATATTTAACAATTATTCAGTAGATAATGTCTTGTTCAAAATGTTTTTGTTAATAAAATTTATGTTTTAATAAACAGATCCTTTTAACATTAAAATGAAATGAAATTTAATTGGGAAGATTTAGTGTTTCACAGATACTTTATTGGTAAAACTTAGTGAAAAAAAAAAAGATTTATTGATGAAACTTCTACTAAATAAAAACTAAATTAGACGATTATTCTATGTGAAACTTTTTAATTTAACGGATATTCAAAACATATTTCATAAAAATGATCAATTTTCAGAAAATTACGATGACGTGCCCCTGCCCATGCTCTCAACCGTGAGCAACCCAATCTGACCGTTTTGGCGGGATAAAAGTCAAAATATTTCCCTCTTTTTGTGACTGAAAATTAGAGAAACGGAAAAGAGGAAAGGAAAAATGCTAACTGGACGAGAAAGTCTGAAGAGATTGATCGGAAAACGCCGTCGATTTCTTCCCAACAGCCATAACATCCTCTCTGCTCCGCTCAGCAAGGTAGAGTAGAGATTCTTCATCTATAGATTTCTTATATTGTTTCCTTTTGATTTGAATTTATTTTTAATTTTTAAATAATAAAATCCTTCCATGGTTTATAGAAATCATTGAATTTAAGAAAGAAAGAAGAGAATGAAGATTTTGGTGCTTTTGGTGGTTCATTGGAATTAGATGGCGAAAATGGTGGTTCAGAATGGGTTAATTGCCCAGTTTGTGGAGGCCAAATTCGTGGCTGTGATGATATTATTAATTCTCATTTAGGTAATTTCTTTTTTTCTTGTTTTTTAATGTATGAGTAATGCAATATATTAGCCTTCTGTGTTCTTGAAAGAGATAGAAATTTGTTAATTTGCTCTGCAGATATTATAATAGAGATTTTGTTTTGTGTAGTTGCGTTGTGTGTTTCTTAGCTCAACTTTATCTTCTTGTTTAAGTTTTCTCCTAGGAACATTATATGGAGAAGATGTTGATTTTGCAGCTTATTGCTAATAAGTGATTTAATTTCTATTTCAGTTTCAATTTTCTGGTCAGTTATGAAAACTGTGCTTTGAATATGAAGTGAAAGTGAAAACTGGTAGTGAAAGCTTTTCTTTTCTTTAGTTAATTATGCCACAAAAGTTGATTGATGACTTACTTGCATTGTGTTTCTTTGTTGATTCAATATATAATTTTGGGATTTTATTTCCTGGTTTCTGTTTTTGTATTTAGTTCCTAGTGTATGGATTTCAGTTATTATATCTACATATCAGATGAAATTACTTTAATTTCTTGCATCAATGAAATGCTTTATGTAAATTTGAATAATGATTATGTCTATTAGCAACTTTTCAGATGCATGCCTTGCTAGAGGAACTAAACGCAAATTAAGTCAGCAGACCCTTTTTCAATTCAACTTCTGTTCGCGATCCATAATGACAATTCAGTCCACTAAGTCAAATTGCAAAGGGACCATCGAGAGTGAAACTGATGATAAACATATATGCAATACTACAAACAATTTGAGTGATTCAGATGGTTTTGAAGAAGATGATAATGGTGAAAGTCATGTGCATTCCTTGGATTCAGTTGCTTTGGGAAGAAAAAGATCTTCAGTTTCTGGGGAGGACCAGAATAACGGTAATGAAATCAACAATCAAGTTGATTCAGCTTCATTAACTTTTGAAGGAAGAGCGTTCGATTATGAGATGGAGGCATCAATAGCTAATGATGACTTATCCAATATGTCTCTTGAAACTTTTATTGTTGGCCGAAGGTTTGCTGATGAAACAGTGTTAAATCTTGGGGTAAAGATATTCCTCTTGAGAGACCCCAAGAACGCTAAAGATCCAAATGCTGTCAAGGTTTTTCCCATAGCTCAACTTGATTTTCTTTTCTGATTTTTAGTTTGTCTATCATTACTGATGTTTCGCCCCAGGTCCTGCTGGCAGATTCTGGATGTGGTAACATGCTTGGTTTTGTTCCTCGGGAGGTTGCCCAACATCTGTCTATTTTGATGGACAAGTTCCGGCTATGTTTTGAGGTATTTCAGCTCTGCAAAAGGAGTATAATAACTTGTTTATGTTCTTACACCTGCAGCTGTCTTGTTATATTGCTCCACCTGTGGCTGGACTGTCAATTTATTACTTTAAGAAATTCATGCTTGTATGGGTGCTGTACACCTGTCTTTTGAGACTTGTTTTTATCTTGTTAAATTCCTGTCTCGTCTTTTTTGGGATAGAAACAAATTTGCTCACTAACATGACACTATGGCAATGAGCTGCAATTGATATTTTTCTTTTTTTTTTTTGCCTTAGGATATATGACAGTAATTTTCTTTGCTGCAAATTCCAAAATGGCGATTTTACTACAGTTTTCTTTTCTTGAATTTTTTTACAGGGTTGTGTGACTTCTGCCCCAAAGCATTCACTTGCAGTTATCCCCATCAAAATTGTGTGCCATGACAAATTATTTGAACATGAAAAGGATTTAGAAGATTCTCAATTGCTGAAGTCTTTGTGGAGAAATGCTGTTGAATCAGCAAAGACCTTTTCCCCTAAAATTACAAAATATCAGCACAACCTTCTTCTATTGATACGAGAGGCTTTGAGGTGCCATTCACATATTTTTACTGATAGGGAAAAGACTTTTCTGGGTAAGCCTGGTGTCATCATAGTTGATGTTATTTTTAAGTATCTCTTTCAGGTTATGAGTCATCAAATTTATTTATTTTTCTTTTTCGTCTTTCTGGGAAAGAAAACTTGACCGCTCTTTCAGATGACAGTTTGAAGCTCTTCACCCGTCTTTATATGCGAAAAGGTAATACTGATGCATGTTTTCTGATACTCATTTTATCTTGTATTTAAAAATGCATTATTTAGAAATAACTGGCATTAGCCTTGGTAAAGATCCAATGCTGTCTTTGCTTCTACAATTGTAATTGTGAACCACGTAGAGCTTTTTATTTTTTAGTTTGTAAATTTTTAATATATTTTATCTTTTAGTTTTAGACAGTTTTGGATATGAATACTGTAAATTTTCACTTCATCTAAAACTTATACAAAAGGATTGAATGTAGACAGTTAATACATGACTGAACACATTCTCAATGACAACACATGCACAATGACCAATAATGAGGGCAGAGCCCAGGCTCAAACACGAGACCTCCGAGCTAATAGAAAGGATTACATTTATATACTTAACACACCTCTCATGTGTGGGCTACACACAAATTCTTAATAAGAGGCCCAAAATTTGCACAATAGTCATGCTAAATTTCCACCTTGCCTAAAGTTTAAGCTGATATATAGGAGGATAAGCTCTCCTCATGTGTGGATCAGACAGGTCTCAGATGAGGACAATACCAATACCTAGGGAGAAGCAAGCATCGTTATAGAGGAGTTGGAAATTTAATAGATACTTCTATGTGCATTTAAGGATTCAGTTGGATATATAGTAAAATGGACTAAGGCTTGGTAAAAACGTTCAAAAGTATCAGAGGACTTATCTTTATTTGCTTTTATGTAATATCCAGTCATTATTGTTGGTAGTGCCCCTTGCTCATAGAAGAATTCAATGAATTACTTAGGATACATGGGTTGGGGATACTGAATACAAGTGAGGATTCTTTTACATGTAAACTAAAGAGCAATGTCCCAAAAATTTTGAATAATGCTGCAGTTTTAAAATATTAAAGGGTACTAACAAGAAATAATTAATTTCATATGAATTGTTCGAGCAGATTTTCTTATGCATGCATGCATTGGCCAACCGAGGTAATCATATGAGTCAATTGATTTCTTGTTAGCCTTAATGATCTTAATTTCTTGAGGTAAGCATTATTCACATAAGTTGTAAGACATATGGGTCCATTAGGAGTTTATGATTATAAGGGGTTGCCATTTTCAGAAACCAAAATGCAATTTTTGCAAGCTACTTGTGAAAATCATGATCAATAAGCAAATTTACCTAATCTCAAGAATAAAAGTTTGAACATTTAAATTTAATTGTAGTCAAAATAATTTGATCATGAAATGAAGATTTATTCTAGGAAAAAGGAGCAGTATTACTGATGTGTTCTCTTTAGTTAAATAATTGTTGTGGTCCTCTCTCTGAAAAAAAAAAAAAAAGTCTGATAGTATAAATTTGTGTTCATTGATATTCTATGGTGATATACTTCATATGAAAACCACAAAATATTTTGGTGAAGAAAATAAATTTTCTTTTTTGAAAATTTAAGGGGGCAAATTAGTACCAAAACAAACTCACAAGAAAGTTGCATATAATGCCATTTTATTTGTTTGCTACCACAATCCGAGCCTGTGTTTGATTGATTTATTTGAGATTAGCCTATTTGTCACAATAAGGAGTTCAGATACTGCTGAAGCGCTCCCCATACCCAAGTATAAGGGCATCGAATGGAAGTAATCCTATTTAATAGTGCTGTTTGGCATCCTACTGAACAATCCTTTTTGCGATATTTATGGTTTCAAAGAGTGAAGCTTATTTTGTTCAACCTCCGTTTCCTATTCTAAACTCTTCAAAATCAACTTATTGCATGAATTTTAGATTTAGATTGCAGGATGCTCATTCTATTTGCACTTTCTCTTGCCAATCATAGTGGTCCCTATGAAAAGAAGTTTTTCAGGGATGGTCTGTTCATAGGCTGGAAATAAAAGTGAAGGGAATTTAATGAAAGATAAAAAACTACTCCTTTTAGTTCACAAATTAGCACTTGCTGGTTTACTGTCTCGCTGAAATATTTTACTCCTTGAACTATATTTGGCAATTCCCTATGCCTAGTTTCTTGCTTACTGGACTCAGTTATCTTGAAGCAAAGAATATGATCTTACAGTGCTACTTTGATTTTTCTAGGATTCAAATTGGGTTTTTTTTTTCAACTTATAAAATTTTTTGTTACTATTAGTAAGTAGGTTTTAAGTGGAAAAACAGTCCATTTACAGGGAAATCAAGGTTCAGTGTGTGTTTGATGATCTTTCTAGGAGTCAGTAAAAGGGCAAGCTCTTTGAAATATGTGACTCTGCCATCACGGGATGGAACGGCATGTCCAATTGACATAATTAATGCTATAAATCAATCAAGCCTGAAGTAGCATGTGCAACACTAGTTGACTGTTCTAATGCTAGTTCAATCATTATGATTTCTCTGGGCTGTTTTTCTTCATCACGCCAATGTATCAATATTTGTCTGCACAGAGTCAAAAGAAGATTTTAGATATAGTTTCAGCAATAAAGTTAAATGGTCTGACTGAGCATGCAGGAGACTGTTTCTTTTGAGGGGTTGAGTATGGTTGTAATGTTTTCCTTTGGTTATTTTCTTCTATTGTGCCAGAACTAGGTTATTTGTATGCCATCAAAAGAATTATGATACACAAAGTTTTTACTTGCTTCTGATAGCTGAAACCTGTTGTTTGACTGATGTGATGCTGAAGATAAACTCTATTGAGGTTTCTATATATTTGTTTCTTAATTTATCTATGCTTTGATGGCATGATCTTTGGTAAATTTGAGAGGTTTTATCCTGTAGTGGACTCTATGGCTTGAAAGATGAATCTTTTCTACCTTAGGGCCATGGTTTCGGATGTCTAGGATTTTCTACCCTGAGCTATCAGATTGCAAGGGAGCAGTCCTGGAACTTACTGGTAAATAAACTTGCCATTTATTATTGTGGTTTATGTTTCAAGTTTTCAACTATCAGGATATGGGTGAAAAATTTTTAAGGTATTGGTCTTGACATAATGCAGCGGCTGGGTTTATGTGTTCCCTTGAATCAATGAATGAAATACAAGAGGATGACCTAAAGGAGGTTCTGAATACACTTAACATTGGTGAGCTGCGGGAAATGGCAAGTACTGTGAATAACAAGGTCACTACATATTCCGTCATTGATTACTCTCTTATTCTCTTAATATCCTTCTACGTGTCCTTGTCAAATACATACTAGAACCACAGCAATATGAGAAATTGCGTTGAATGTTTAGATGAGTTAAACCTTGCACATTCAGTTAGATGGCATTATCGATCCTTTTGATTCCTTTTTTCCGCTCTACCTACTAGGAATATGGAGCTTATGTAACACAATATATATATCCAATACTCGTGTTCCTTTGACAAATCATACAACATGTTTAGTTTGTACTGAGCCAATGATACAGTTACCAACAAAACTAAATAAACTATGTACGTTTTTTACTTCTGTCTTTGATCATTTTTAGATTTTTACTTGTGTTATATCCTTGATCAGTTTAAATATCTATCTACAGTTATACAAATTGGTGCAAGTTTGCATACATGAACCATTTACAAGTTTTGAAACCCTGAAATATCTCTTGAGGAAGACAACTACATATGAATCCCTGAGAACCATATAATTGTCTTTTGAGATGAAACTTCTATGACAGATTGTTTGTGGCTACTTAACTTTGGTAGTCCGAGAATTGAAGATGAAATTTTCTCTTGTTCAGCAGAGATCTATAATGTTTGGAACTTTGTTCTAGTGTTGCTAGTTGTAAAACATTTATGTTGCTTGTCAATGCATAAGAATACAAATGCTATATTTGTTTGATGCAACCTATAAATTGATATAATATTTGGAATTTTCTTTTCTCAAGTATGGATTTGAAAGTTTGGACAACCTTCACTATATCTAAAGTATTTGAAAATTTATTCATGGATTTCTGTACTATAATGGTCAGTGATAACTCATTTTAAGATGTTCTGTTAGGCATTTGATAGTCAGTACTCTGAATCTGATGATTCCTGATTAAAAAATTCTGGTATATATATTCTTATTTTAATTATATTCAAGTTAGTGATCTTTGTCCTTTAGACATTTCCATTGTCTGTTTCCATTTTGGCTATGTTGTAACTTAAGTTGTTTTTCTTTAAATAGTGTACGTGATTTCCTATTTTCTTTTCCTGTTTGGAGTTTGACTATCAAAAGGTTCATCAACTCTACAAATATTATACTTCTCGTTTCAAAGACATTCTGCTCTCTACAAAAACTTGTCTGCATAGAATTGTGTTATTGAAATTGTTTGATGCATTGTAGCCTTAGGTGTGATCCCATGTAAATTCAGTCTTCAAGCTTCTTTGACCATGAGCATGAAAGCTTGAATTCTAGCAAATGGAAAACTCAGTCTGCCACTCTGGTGTTGTATTTCTTTGAACTGTGCTATTGTTTTCAATAGATCTTGAGGGTGAATAAGCTGAAACTGCATAGTTATTGTCTATTTTCCACTGTTGTTATGCCATTCTGCATGGATGATATGTTTATATCTGAATTTAGTGGGTCACTATGGTTCAGTTCTTAGTTCATTTATTGGCACCAGAGTTTATGCTCCTAAAGCAAACAATTTGATTCCAATGACTACGCAGGAAAAGACTACTGTGTGGACAGATACAACCCATATATTTCTTGGATGATAGTCTTGATTAAGATGGCTTGAAAACTAACCATTTTAAATCTAGCATAAAGATTTATTATTATTGTCATTATTATTTTTTGGGAGTAAATGGCTATATAAGGAAAAAAAAAAATGGGAACCTGAGATATAGCAGTTATGAATAAACATTAATCTAGTTTGCATTGCCTGCCTTTTTTACCATTCCTTTTCCTTCTAGATTAATACTCAAGTCACTTTATTCCGAATAAAGTTCTTAACAATTATCAGAAATCTATTCTCAGAAGACCTTACTCTATATTGAGCACAGTACAAGGACTCCCACTTATTTGGCAAAGAAAAATCCTGTTGAGAGTCATGAATTGAATAGGAATTCTTTATATTAAATATACAACATTATTAACTTTGGAGATAATGTACACCAAATTTTCACTTTGTAGTTAAATTGCGTGAAAATATTCCTTGCCTCTTATTATTGCATTCCGCTAAGAACTGTCAAAATCTCTAGTTAAGAGATAAATTTAACCCTCTCTATTAGTGTAAACATTTGAGTAGGCGACAATTTAACTCAATTTAACATGGTATCAGAGTAGGAGGTCTTGAATTCAACTCCTATCATTGCCTCCAATTGTTGATTATTGTTCACGTGTTGGGCCTTTTTATGAAAATTTTTGTTCGGTCCACACGTGAGGTGGTGTGTTAAGGGATAACTTTAACCCTTCTCTATTAGTTTAAATTTTTAGACTAGTTGAGAATGTAACTCTATTTAACATCCCCTTATCTTCAAGTCCAGTATTTTTATCAGCACCCTGATTAATCTTTCAACTTTTCTTTTTCGTACCTAACTTTGACCAAACTATTGTATAAACTGTGGATACTCTTCTTGCCCCTCTCACATACATGTTATTGAAAGTTATAATCTGGGAAAGGCCTTTATGTATGATGTGTAATTGCTAATGAATTCGTTTCTCATTTAGTGGAGTGCTGTGGATGGGTCCTGAGTTTTGATTAATGCTACAGTTTATGCTCCTAAAGTCAATAGTTACTTATGATGATTTCCCATGAAAGACTACTACGTGGACAGATGCAGACCATTTCTTTCTTGCATAAGGGTCTTTATGTAAGACTGCTTCAAGTTAACCTTTAATAAGTATAGCTTCAAAATAACCTTTAGTAAGTTCATAATAGGACTCTTTCCTTTTTTTTTTTCCTTGGGATCTATACCTGTGAGGAAAGCAAGAATTAGAGCATGAGTTGTTTGAAGTTTCAAATTGAGTAATTGAGGAAAGCATCTATCTGGTTCCCCTTATCAGCCTTTTGACTGCATCTCTGGTTAAGGCTGAACAATTTGCCATCCAAAATGAAGTACTTGAAATATGTTATTGGAAGATTTTCCTTTCTATATTCTGCACCATGCAAGATCAACTCCAAAAAAAATAAAAAAAAATCTTGCATTCTTTGAGACATTGAGAGAATATGATTTGAATAGAAACTTTCTTGTATTAAACATACATCAAATTTTAACTTTGCAGTTAATTTCATTATATAATGACAAGGAATTGCCGTACTATTAAAGTCTATTGACCCCTGACAACCTTTACCATCATCGAATGTCCACTATAACCATCAGCATCATGACTTAGGTTCTAATCTTATGTTTTTCTTGTGATAACCTGAATGCCATATTTGAAATATGTAAGGATTTGATATGGGCCTAAGTGATCATTGTCAACTTGGGATATTCTTTTTGACATAGTGATGACGATTGCCAAGTAGTTGATCGTGAATGCTGTTAGGCCCATAGTCGTATTGTAGGCTTACTGGCCTGGGGTGACATTTCTTGCTAAAAAAATTTGGAGTTCTTTAGAATTGAACCATATTTTATGTGGTAACCATTTTATTTTGACTTTTGGCGAGTCCTGTAATAGTAGCAACAGTGGTTCTGGGTAATTGTGTATCTCTGCATTGTAATAAACAAGTATAACCAGCGAAAGTCTCAGGTTTCTTTTATGCTGAAGTTATCAACTTTAGATCTGCATCTTCATAGATAGCAAACCTTTTCTCTTTATTCTCACATTTATTGCAGACTATATGGTTTTTCATTGATAGCAGGTCTCTGCATTTTCTTCACATTTTGGGGACTTGATCCTTTGTTGCTTTCTGAAAGTTTATTAGTTTCTGTTCATCAATGTCAGAATCTATTGATAATCTTCAGGATAATGTTTCTGAGATAATGGTATTTGGATAAAGTGATCAATCATACCTTAATATGTTAGAGCTAAGGCTGTTTTTCTTTGGGGAACATTTAAAAATTAAAGAAGCATAAGGAATCAAGGGGTAATTTTTAGCTCTATGTGATTGTGCTGATCAATTTGCAAACCTAATACAAATATTTCTCTAGGTCCCCTCTGATACCTGATCATGAAGATGCCTAAGGTATGAAGAAGCTAAGTGCATTCTGTCTTTGGAATGTAGGAACTGGTCCACTTAAACTTACATACTCTGCATTCCTGTTCCTTTCTGAACTTGATCTTGTAGAGACGCACACTTTTTTGAGTTCTGAAGCTACTTTGGTGGTTCCTAGTAATCTTTTGGTTTAATTTTTTTTTCTTCCTCCGATGAAGTTACAGAATTCTGAATGCAAATCAGGAAAGAGACCAAAAAAGTGTCATTATGGCACCAAAAAGCAAGATCTTATTGGTTTACTTGTTTCTTCGTACAAAAATTCTTTATGGTAGGTTCAATATGTTTGTTTGAGAAAATGTATAATTTGGTTTCAGTCCTGTTTTCATCCATACATTTGACTTCCATTTGTTGATCATGCAGCTACAATCTATCGAGTTTGATTTTATCAAAAACTTCCACCTGCATACGGATAACTATAGCGATCGAGTCTCTTATGTGGCGCGCTGAGGTACTTTTCTAAATCTGTTTCAAGGTTATAAACTTAGTTTTATAAAATTTTCCCTCTATGTATATTATTTTCCCATTTCTGATATATCATTATTCCTTTTCTTTGTGCAGAGGCTTTTCTTCCTTAATGGTGAACAGGATTTGTCATCATTTATACTGGTGGATTTAGGAATCGTCAAATATCCTACTTATAATTGTACAGAACCAGAACCAATTTTTAAGACTAGAAATGATTTTCTTTGTTATGAAGAGGTTTGCCTGATTGTTGCAAATTTCCATCTTTCTTCTTTGCACTTTCTACTTTCCTTAAATAAATATCTTCTTGCTGCTTCCTCAGGCAATTGAAGTTGCACAAATTATGGATGAATCCCTTGATGAGAACAAGCATGACTTGGTGACAAAATGCATAGAGGTGTCGGACTTCCGGATATCTAATTTTTCAGAAGCAGACCAATCATCAAGTTCGGCATCAGGAACTACACTTTCGTCATGCTTTTCTGCTTCTTGGGTCTATTCCAAAGTAGTCTTATTAGGTGTTTCCTTCCTTGAGCATAAGCAGAGGTATCGATGAGGTCCTTCGTAGTCAGTATAGTTTCACGTCTTTCTTGATTCTTCTATTTCTCGATTTTCTCTTGCTTGAGTGTGCTCCTTTTAATTTGTGGAGTTTCTTGGTTTGAGTGCCTTCTAAACCTCCACGTTTGTGTTTCTAGAGCATCAGATATTATCTTCTAGTGCATGCTTGTGAATTTGGAGTTACTGAATAATTTCAAACCCCCAAAAGCACACTGGTGCTGCATAAGCATCTGACCTGAGTATCTAAAGTGATGAAATTGATATTTCTTGAGCCACTTATATATGTTAAAATCTCTGGATAAATCTCTATCTGAAAGTGTTTACACTCTAGAAACTGAAAGTTATCTGTCACATATTACATGAAAGAAATTAGTGATTGAAAAGATTAACTTTGGTTCAGCATAACTGGAAGTAAAATATCAGAAACCTGAAATTGTATTCAACCATGATTGGATGTGGATTTAGTCTAGAGTGGTTCAGCTTGGTATTACTAAGGTCTTCCAGAATGCTCTGTGTCCTTGCTACGAGCTGTATCACAGGTTTGACTTGGATATGGATGAATTATGAAATTTTTGGAGATGTATGATTTAGAAGATTGGCAAGTTATGCAACGAGAACTCTAGGTTGCAAATGACCAGTAATGGATATTAAGTCATCGGAAATCCTTTTATTCAGAGGGATTGGTGTAATGTTCTAGGGATCAATAATTTTATCACAGATAACTAGTTGGAGTCTGAAAAGAGATGGAGTAATTTACATTTCCTTTATATGCTTTCGGGAAAAGAGGATAACTGCAGTAGTCTATCTCTCTCCTTTTTTATTTTTTATTCTTTTAACTTTCCTAGTGGAAGGTTTTGCTGATGCAGCCTAGCCTCTTTCTTTAACACAGATTTTGTTGTGGCAATGTAGTAAACTAGATGTGTCAGCAAGAAGTAGCTTGCTCTGATGCTATGGGGGAAAACAAACAAGATAGGCAGGAGAGCATCCATAACCTAATGAATGAATGTTCTCCTATAAAGCACAACAGCAGCAATTCCAAGAATAGATCTCTTGAATCTAAGAGCTGTATATCCAAATCCTTTTAATCACTCAAAATTTAAGGCTATGCTTATGCAACAAGGTCATTTAGAATGTCCAGATTAGTCATGAAGCAGGATGTTATGTTGGATGGATTCATTGTAGCTGTTTGCTATCTTCATTGTCTTCCTATTTGAGATTGTTTAGTTCCTTACAATTGAAGATGTCCTGTGGAATCTGAAAATGCTTATTATCATTCTCAGTTATACTGATGCAATCAATCTTCTGAGGCGGCTTCTGATTAAATTCACTTCTGATAGAAGAAGGGGATACTGGACACTCAGGCTCTCTGTTGACTTAGAACATTTAGGATATATCAATGAGAGTCTTCAAGTCGCTGAAGATGGGTTACTGGATCCATGGGTTCGTGCAGGTTCAAGAATGGCCCTGCAAAGGCGAGTTTTACGACTAGGGAAACCACCAAGGCGCTGGAAAGTTCCTAGTTACTCAAACTCTGTTAAAAGGAAGATTCCTGAGGTATATTGCCCCAATCTTAGTAAGAATGTTTTGGGATGATGGAGCTTTCTGTTTTAACTTTGATATGATACTAAAGATTAGTTCTAAATACTTTTTCTTGACTATATGCTGTTTTAGGTTCATATTCAGGGTATACCACTGAATTCTAAGATGGGAATCAAGAGCATATTCTATAATGAAAATGGTGAACAATGTGGAGTAGAAGAGCTTGCTTTAGAATATTATGCTGGAGAAGGAGGTGGATGGCAAGGAGTTCATACAGAAAGTGGTATTTGGCTGACTATGTTTGGGCTCTTGATGTGGGATATCATATTTTCTGATGTGCCCAATGCCTTTTGCACAAAATTTCAGGTATGTGATTAGCTCATTTGTTTTTTATAAGCTATAAGCAAACTTCTTTTATTAACCCATACTAGAATAATTTATACGGTTTTGTGCTGGTCATAACGGTTCACCTGCATTTTGGAGCAAAAATTTATTTATTGCATATGTTGCATGTTTGTTGAGGTTCCATTTGGATCCCGAATCATGCTGTTAGTAGCATAGTTTCTCTGATTTAAGAAAGCTTTCTATTAGGGGAAACCAAATTGTATACTAAATTTCTTTAGGGATGGGATGAAGGTGATCTATTGTAAGTTCTTCCCAGTGGAAAAAGTTTTCACTGCTGACATATAAGGAGCAGAAAGAGTGCTAATACATATTGTTTAAGTTCTTGGCTTAAGTTGGATATACTTTAATACAAAACAAATTTGGATCGGATTTCACTATAGAAACTTGTTTGATTTTATTTTTTAAAACATGTCACTATTGATTTATTAGATTGCAAATGGAAATTGTCAAATATGCTCTCTTATCACTGGGATCAATTTAAATCCGAAAATTCATTGAGAAAAGTTAGCTTATTTCCAAGCTATGGTTTCGTTTAATCAAGCCAAAGCTTGATTGTACATGGAAGTATTTGACTTCTCCATTTTCCAAAGTCTGGTATCACTTGAGATAATTACTCCAATGCCACTTATATTACCAATTTCAAATCTCTGGTAGCTTGGTTCCAATTCCCAATCTTGCTTAAATGACTTCTTTATTTATTTATTTATTTTTTCTCTCTCTCTCTCTCTCTTAAATTTAATTACTTTGATTAGGTAATGATAGATGTGTAGCTATGATATATGGAATTTGTCACTTTTTGCACCATTTTTTGTTGGAAATTTTTCTCTTTAACTTGTGGTTGAAAATTTGCAGTTTTAGAAATGACAGAAACTGAAAATATAAAATCATTTTTTTATATTAAATTCTAATACACTGTATGTTAGTTATATACAATAACCCTAGGGAAGGAAAAGGAAACTACTGAGCATACAAATTAGGAAATTAACGAAAACAACTTAATTCTCAGACTATAAATTTGTTATAGAATCTCTTAAATATCTTACAAATCTCACAAAATCTGTCACATGCCGTTAATCATGTTTTTCTCACACTCCCCCTCAAGCTAGTGAATAGATATTTTGCATTCCTAGCTTGGATATAATACTTTGAAACATTGTACTACTTAATCCCTTAGTAAGTACATCTGCAAATTGGCCGTGTGTAGAGACGTAAGGTGTATAAATCAAGCCGCTTTCCAATTTCTCCTTGATAAAGTGCCTATCAATATCGATGTTCTTTGTTCAATAATGTTGCACTGCGTTGTGAGCTATGCTAATTGTAGACTTGTTATCACAATAGTCTCATTGGCCATCCCACTTGATCTTCAAGTCTTCTAAGATGATTTTCAACCAAAGTAGTTCACACACACCTTGAACTATTGCTCAAAATTCTGTTTTTGTACTAAACTGTGACACATTTTGTTTCTTACTCCTCCATGTCACTATATTACCGCCAAGGTACAATACCCAGAGGTCGATCTTTTGTCAACTATTGACCTTGCATAATCAACATTCGTATATGCCTCAAGTACCAAACCTTCCTACCTCTTGAATAAAATACCCTTTCCTGGTGTTCGTTTGAGATATTGTAATACTTGGTAGGTTGCTTGTGGATGAACTTCCTTTGGACTATGCATGAACTTGCTAATCATACTCATTCCATATGCTATGTCTGATCATGTATGAGATAGACCACCAAGCATTGATATATTTCCCCATCCACTATATCGTCCTCCTTTGCATTTTCAAGTCTAAGATTTGGATCTGTTAGAGTACTTGCTGGTTTGCATGTTGTCATGCCTATTTCCTTGAGAATCTGTAACATATTTTTATTGAGATATAAAAATGCCCTGCCTAGAGTGTGCAACCTCAATCCCAAGAAAATATTTGAACTTTCCTAAAACTTTGATCTCAAACTCCTTAGCCAAGTATTGACTTACAGAATTTCTCTCCTTATCATCATTCCCTATTACTATTATGTCATCAACATATATCAGAAGTGTTGTGACTCTTCCTGAAGGTCGAAGTTTAATTAACAGTGTTTGATTTCCTTGGCTTTGTCTATACCCTTGTTGATCGTAACTCTTGCAAAGCAGCTAAACCATGCTTGTGGTGATTGCTTAAGTCCATACAAGGCTTTCTTCAATTTACACACCATATGAGTAGCCAAATTCTTCCTATACTCTGATAGGACCTCCATATAAATATCTTCCTCTAGTTTCTCATGTTCTTATCAAATTGCTACAACTCCCAACCAAAATTAGTTGCTAATGATATGAAAATCCTAACAATATTCATCTTAACAACATGGGCAAAAGTCTCCAAGTAATCAATCCCATATGCTTGAGTATAGCCCTTGGCTACTGTAACACCCAAACTTAAGTTAGGGGCAATTAAGGAATTTTAAAACTTATTGGAGTTATGGACTATGTAATTATTAGTATTTATCATTAAGTTTTTTTATCTAATAAGGAGTCCTACTGATATTAGGTTTTAATATTTAATAGTTATCTTTTCTTTTAAGATAAATCATATAGTTATCTATTTAAGAGGCGAATTTGTGAGAAGAGCGATTAGAGAAAATTCGATTTAAGAGTATTAACGAAGTAATTCAAATTTTTTTTATTTCTTTTAGGTTTAAATTTGGTTTATTACAGAGACCTAAATTGATTTATGATAATTAAGTTGGAATTCAGAGATCGAATAAGTGGGATATCAAACTTTGATTGGAGATTGATCGTAGAGGTGAGTAAATAAGATATTTTGATTTTTCTTCATATTTTGTCTTCTCGATAAAATTTTGGAATTCTTGTTTCTATTTCTTTTTGAACAAATTTGTTTGTTTTTTATATCCCTGTTTCTTCGAATCGTAAAAAGTGAGTAAATGAGATATTTTGATTTTCTTCGCATTATGTTTTCTTGATAAAAATTCTTTGAATTCTTGTTTATTTCGTTTTATTGAATTGAGTTTCAATTCTTGATTTTTGTTTTTTGATAAAATTCTTTGAATTCTTGTTTCTTTTGTTTTATCGAATGAAGTTCAATTCTTGATTTTCGTTTCTTGATAAAATTCTTTGAATTCTTGTTTCGTTCGTTTTATCGAATTGAGTTTTTAAATTCGTGATTTTCTTTTTTGATAACAATTCTTTAATTTTTGTTTTCTTTCTAAAGGAAATAATTCGTTTCTTTTTTATTCCCTCAAGAACCTTCTTTCTATCTATTTTCTTCTTCTTATGTTTTAAAAAAAAAAAAGATTTCAAATATCTTTTAATTTCTCACGATGATGACATGATTTTTATTATTATTATTTTTTTCATTAATATAGTATTTACAAAATTTTTGAAAATAAATTGAACTCTTCTCGTTTTTGTCTTTTTGTTGAATGAAGATTTTTTAACTTCCTAAAGATTTTTAGATAAAGAATTCCATTTTCTTTATTGTCAAAGAAACTTTATTTTGTTAAAATTATTTAAGCTTTTCTCAAAATATATAAGTTTTTGACTCAAGTTCGTTAGGAATTAGTTGAAAAAATATGTTCCAAATTATAAGTTGTAAACCCACAGAGCATGGTGAAAAAGCTCCACTTTTATAAGATTTGGCCATCCTAACGGGAGTGCAGTTAGGGCCAAATTCTGTTAAACTAACGAATGACTATACTTGCTTGAGCCTACTTAAAAGAAAAGACTTAAATTTGATATGTTCTTTGTTTGATTAAGGAAGCTTTGTTATGAGGAAGTTTATTTTGATCGAATGACTATTTTGAAAATATGATTTTTGACTTTACTTTTATTTTCCAATGTTTTGAAAAATAAGGAAAAAAGAGATATTC
>JAXGGT010000035.1:7003229-7018975 GCA_035583425.1 Marsdenia floribunda | reverse complement strand
AAAAGTAACAGTGGAGATGCTTTGAAAACAATGTTTAGGAGCTGAATTATTGGTCAAAAGGACCAAACTGGTTGCTCGTAAAAACTATGAGGATCTAATAGGTAGAAAAAAAAAAAGATAGGTACTTAACAGGAAAAAACGCAATACTTTAGGGACTGAATGGGTTAATTTTCCTATTCACAATTGATAATTCATACAAATTAAATTATAAATAAAAATATAATATTTTAAAAATTATCAAAATTGTGAAAATAAATATAAAGTTAAAATTGAAAAATACATAATATAAAATAAATGATATATATATATATAAACTCAATATATTCTGATAATTTTTTTTAAAATAAATGATATATATATATATAAACTCAATATATTCTGATAATTTTTTTTAAAAAAAAAATAACTCTTTCAAACCCTTCAGTATAATTAATATAATATATTAAATTTTATATATGTAATTTTAAAAAATTATCAGATTAGGTATGTATTGGGTACGGTATTTATAATTTCGTACCTGAACCCAATTAATATTTAATTTTTGGTTATGGGTAGGGTTCAGGTACGGGTATAGAAAAGTTAGACTTGTACTTGATATTTTTATGATCATTTCGGGTAGGGTTTGGGTATTTCGGACCCATTGACAGGCCTAGGCGTGATAGCTACCAACCTTGCATTGTATCTCTCTATTGATCCATCTGCTCTAAACATTACTATATAAACCCATTTACACCCTATTGGTTTCTTTATTACTGGCAGTTTCACCAACTTCCAAGTTTTGTTCTTTTCTAGAGTTTCCATCTCCACATTCATAACTTGTTTCCATTTTTCATTGGACAAAGTCTCGGATAAAGTAGCAAGGATAACAATGGTGTTTAAGTTATCAACGAAGGTTCTATAAAATGATGAGACATGTTTAGATCTTAATAAGTGTGCAAGAGGATATAAAGGTTGTTTTGTGCACTCTCTAAGCTTTTTCGTAATAGGAATGGGAAAATTTTGGTCATTATTTCTCACATGAGATGCAATTTCAATTTGCAACAAAGAATTAGAAATTGTTACCTGATTTTCCAAATTTGGGTTGGATTCTTGGACTTGCACAGAGTTAAGAGCAATTGTCTCCTTTCTTGAAAACATATTGTCTTTGCCAAATCTCACATCTTCAAGGGCCGAATTGGAGTTATCTTGGAGATTTTCTAGAATTTCAAGGACTAGATTTGGCATGGATTAAGAATAGTCTCAGACATGGTCACAGAACTTGGTAGAGTAGAATAAGGTGTAGAAACTGGTTTAGACGTTGGAAGAAATGACCAAGCAAGTAAGAAATCCATGTCCTTATCTTCAATTATTGAATTCTCCCCTTGAAGATAAGGTATGGCGAAATAAGAATCTTGTTCATTAAAAGTAACTTCTATAGAGACGTAGAACTTCTTTGATGGAGGGTGATAACACTTATATCCTTTTGAGTTGAAGAATAACCTACAAAGACATTTTAATGCCATTGGATCTAACTTCCCCTTAGTGTGCCCATGGAGATGGACAAATGACACACACCCATATATTTTAGGGACAAGGTTCTTGAAAGTGTGTAAGTTTTGATAGAAGTTTGAGAGTGTTTCTATTGGACTCTTGAATTCCAAGATTCTTGAAGATAAACAATTTATAAGATGAGTGAAAGTAAGTGTCTCCTTCAAAAAGATTTAGCCACATTGTTATGGAACAAAAAGGCTCAAGTTGACTCGAGAAGATGACCATTCTTTCTCTCTTCCACTCCGTTTAGAGTGTTGACACAAGATGACTCATATTATTCATTCTTTTTGAAAAAAATTGTTAGGATTTGATTGAAATAATCTCTAGCATTATCTGATCTAAATCTTTTGATTTAACCACAAATTGATTCTTAATCATAGAGCAAAAATTTCGGAGAATAGTATTGACATCAAATTTATGTTAAGTTAAAAAAAAAAAAAAAAAAAAAAATCAAATAACACGAATGTAATCATCAATAAATGAAATAAACCATTTTGCCCTAGAAACATTAGGAATACTAGAGGGACCTCAAATATCACCGTGAATGATGGAAAGGAGCATAGCTTATTTTATTATTAGCTGGAAAAGGTACACGATTGTGTTTAGCAAGTTTACACACGTCACGATGAAAATTTTTAACATTTAGACCTTGAAGCAAAGAAGGAAACATACTTTTAATAACCTTAAACGATGGATGTCCAAGTCAGCGATGATGAAGCTATACTTTCTCTTTATTGGCTGACCAAAGTTTTGTAACAAATGAATGGGATAATTTTCCCTAGTTATACTTGATTTGCTCGGTGGTTCCAGGTAATGCAGCCCGTTCTGTTCTCTAGTATGTCTAATCATCTTTTTGGAATCCTTGTCTTGAAATACACAATCACTATGATGAAAAATCACATTACAACATAAATTTTGAGTAAGTATTAAATAGAGACAAGGTTTGTGGATAATCCAGGGATATGAAAAATATTTTTTAAAGTTAATCACGGGCTTATTTTAACATTTCCTACATCTACTACAGTAGTTAAAGAACCATTAGTTGTGGCTATTTTTCCATTAGTAGGACACGAGGTGTATGTGGAGAGAAAATTCGAAGAAGTCATGTGGTCGGTAGCTCGCAAGTCCATGATTTGAGAGTTGGCAAAGGTTATATTCAAGATATTTAATCTAAATAGAGAATGGAAACTTATTTGAATATGTCAATGAAAAAGTACTTAAAGGTTTGTTAAAATTGCTAATAAAAGATTTCATCATTTCAGTCTCTTTCTTTGTTGAGCCTACTTGACTCCTTTGGTGTTGTTGCATTTTGTTGTATTGCTGCTACGTGGGCCTGACCATTATTCCTTGGTTGCTCTCTTTCCAATCCCTACTCTCGACTTGGAAATTTTTCATGAAGCTTCCAACATCATTCACAAGAATGTTATGCCTTCTTTCAATGAGTACCCTACAAGCCATTCTTGAAATCACGATTTTGGGTCTTTAGTTGTACCAGTTCTTCACTTTCAAAAATTAGTACTCTTTCCATGTTTGTAGTTGAATTATTGTTGTTGCCAGTTGTGAGCCCTTTCATCTCGGGATATTGATAAAATAAATTGATAAGGTTTGTCACATGCAAGGAAAACTAATGTCCAGTTCTCCAGACAAGGTAAATGTGGCCAGTGCACTTATAAGGGAAAGTGCCTTGCTCATCACAAATGTTGGAAAAAAAATATATCTACTGCTTTAGAAAGGGTAAAAATGTCTAGCGCACTTATAAGGGAAAATTTTTTGTTCATTACACATGCTAGGAAAAATGATGTCCAGTACACGAGAAAGGGAAAAGATTGCATAATTACTATGCAGGGTAGTGGTGTTTTCGTGGTATAGATGTGGTCATGCTTATGCACGCATGACACGCCTTGGTTATATGCCTTGGCTAACGTAGTATGGTGAACTGAGTGTTAGGTTCATGAGGGTGTGATACCAAACCAAGTTGGTGGTTTCATGACGGTCCATTGGTTCAATGGCTCATGGGTGTGAGTTTTGGCCAAATAGTTGTGTGAGTGGCATAGTGCAATGGCACGACATAGCTGTCATGGTGCAAGTTGGCATTGACTCTGGCTAGAATATGGTCAAGTTAGATAGGCGGTTCGATTAGAAGATTTGGTCTACCTTGACTAAGTAAAGACGAGGTATGCTTGTACGTTTACCAAATCATTCAAGATATCTCTGAAGAGAACTTGTTCTACCTTAACTAGTTAATTCAAGACATTTTTGAAGAAGAGGATTTGGTCTACCTTGACCAAGTCAAGATAAGGCACCTTTGTAAGAATGAATGATTTCCGTACACTTGTTGCTTGATTTGACATTAGCTTGTGAAGGCCTTTGCCTATAAATACCTAGTGGAGGACGAGAGCAAAAGGGGTGAAAAACAACAGTGATGTGAAGTGAGAAATTCACAAGAGCTCTCAAGAGAGAGTTGGACTTGCAGGCATTAGACAAATAGATAATTGTGTGTTTGTAATCTGTCGTTGGCTAAGTACAGTTAACCCGAGCAACCTCTGTTCGTAAGTGCTCAGTTTTGTGTAATTAGCTAAGTGTTTGTTAGTCTGAGTGACCTCTGTTTGTAGATATTTTGTTTTGTATATTATTCCTTTACTATTTGGAATATAGATAAAAGTTTGGAAATTGGCCTGCAAAGTATTGTGTGTATTGCCTTCTTTCTGCAACGTTCGAAAAATTTTACATATTTTTGGTTGTGTTCAAGACAGATACTTTGTGACTTCACTCTTGTTTTTCACCCCTTTTTTTCTCTATCCTTACTAAGTATTTATAGACAAGGATCTTCACAAGCTAATGCCAGGTCAAATGATAAGTCTACAAAGATTATCGACTCCTACAAAGGTGTCTTATCTTGACTTGGTTAGAGTGGACTAAGTCTTCCTCTTCAAAGATGTCTTGAATGACTTGGTCAAGATAGATAAAGACTTATCTACAAGCATAACTTGTATTGACTTGGTCAAGATGGATGAATTCTTCTAACCGAACCGCTTATCTGACTTGACCATATGCTTGCCCAAATCCATGCCAACTTGTATCATGACACTTCTAATTATGTTGTGTCATTATGCTATGCTACTCGCACTACTCGACCAAGACTAACACCCACGAGCTAATACACCATCATGAAACCATCAACTTGACTTGGCATTATACGCTTATGAATCTAACACTCAATTCACCATAGCTAAGGTGTGCTATGCGCACACTAGCATGAACCCAACTTTCAGTTCAACATACTTTGTTTGTCAAAGCACACAACCAAGGCATGTAATGTGTGCACAAACATGACAACGTCCATGCTATAGGAACATCACTACCTCTTATAGTAATTCTAGCAATCTTTCCCCTTTTATCGAGCATTGGACATTATTTTTCCCAACATGTGTCATGAGCAAGACACTTCCCTTTTCTAGGTGCGCTAGTCACCTATACCTTGGTTAGAGCACTGAAAGTTGGTTTTCCCTACATATAACAAAACTTTATCCATTTATTTTATTCATGCCTCGAGATAAAAGGTATCACAAACTCTCCCACTTGAATTATCAAAAAGGGTGTCGTGTCTAACTCTTGCTACCATTTCTATTTTGGAATCTAACTTTGTGTCTAAGATTCAAGAACATGCACCTAATCATCATATATATCAAAAGTTAGTGTTTTAGTGGCTAAATTGTCTTTGTTCTGTGGTTCAAGAATCTAACTTTGTGTCTAAGATTCAAGAACATGCACCTAATCATCATATATATCTAAAGTTAGTGTTTTAGTGGCTAAACTGTCTATGTTTTGTGGTTCAACAATCAAGGCTCTTCTGCTTTTCTAACCTCAAATCAGTGCCACCACCTCATTAAAGCATGGAACCTCTTACTTGCCATGAATTTGGATTCTTACTTGATCAAATTCTGGATTAAGCCCAACGAAAAATCATATATTTTATCTTGCTCAATGAACTTCTTTAGAATTGTAGCATCTTCAGGATATGTTATTTTTATCACCTTATAATGATTAAGTTATTGCCACAAAGCTTTCAATTGATTGACATATTCAGTTACTGTTTTACCTCCTTGTTTTGCAGTCATTGTCTTCACCTTTACTAGTATACTTGAGCTGCATCTCTAGATTTTGAATATGTTTGTTGAATTGCTTTCCAA
Organism: Marsdenia floribunda; assembly: GCA_035583425.1. Classification (NCBI taxonomy): domain Eukaryota; kingdom Viridiplantae; phylum Streptophyta; class Magnoliopsida; order Gentianales; family Apocynaceae; genus Marsdenia; species Marsdenia floribunda. The sequence goes on along the minus strand of JAXGGT010000035.1, from coordinate 7,013,255 downwards.
GTATCTTCAGTCGCAGCTAAAAACATGCATGCATGTATCACTAATTTTAGGAATCATTGAATTCCACAACCATGCCATAATCATAGAATCCTCTTCATCCCATGCTTCAAAATGACAATCTCCTGGTTTCGGTCTTGTACCTATAAGATAGTTGATCTTTCCTTTACCTTTTAGTATAGAGCGAACAAGGTGAGACCATTTAAGGAAATTTTGTTCATTAAGCTAGTATGCTGGTTGAATATTTTGTAATTCACCCATGGAATGCTGAATTTATTCTTCTCTTGTTGTACGGATGATTGGACACAAAAGATTGTTTTTGACAATTTTTGGTAAAGTAAGTCATGAAAAAAGGATTAAATAAGAGCAGAAGTGCTTTGAAAAAATTTCAGCGATGAAGGCTGAATAGAACTTTGAAAAATCCAGCAATGAAGATTGAATCAGAATCTCTCCGAAAATCCTAGCAGAGAACCTAAAGCTCTGATACCATGACAGAAATTGAGAATCTAAAATCCAATTTTCATATTAAATTATAATTCATTGTGTTAGTTGTATACAATAATAGTCCTAGGGAAGGAAAAGCAAACTACTGAGGATACAATTTAGGAAACTAACTAAAACAATCTAATTCTAAGACTACAAATCTGTTATAGAATCTCCTAAATATCTTGCAAATCTCACAAAATCTGTCACAAGCCATTAATCATGTTTTTCTCACAAGAATAATACAAGTTACAGTACTAAAATAATATTAAGGTCTCAATCAAGCCAAATCCCTCCGTGATTGGTACTGTATTCCCAATATGATCTCCTTGGAAAATAATACTCGAAAATCTATCTTTCATGTTTCCTTCAAAAGTGCACTAGAGAAGTTGAGCCAAATTACTTATTGGAATTTCATTCAGAATGAAAGAAAAGAGGTACCTATTGTCCTTTGTCCTGGATATAAGCTATTATATTTGCAACTAGAGGGGACTATTATTTTCGTGTGTGAGACCCTTTGTCCTGGGGCATGGGGCATGCCTAGGGGCAAGGGTTTGTCACATGTGCAGAGACATTGTCTGTGTGCCCGAGATATGCTATGGGTGTCGGGGACATCTATGGAAGACCAGACTTAGACATTTGAGACCCATGTGTTGGGGTGGCTCAAATGGTGCATGACATGACCATGCATGCATGCCTTGGCTATGGAGTGTGTTAAACCAGAGTGGCACACAATAGTTTGATGGTTCGATGGAATTGAGTTGGTGGACTCATGATGGTTCAGTGACAGATGGTTCGTGTGGTTTAGTTGTAACCAAGCACTGGTGCGAGTTGACATGGACCAGGGTCAAGTTAGACAGGCGGTTCAGCTAGAAGATTTGATCTACCTTGGTTAATTCTAGAAGATTTTAGAAGGTTCTAGAAGATGGTAAAATATTCTTGATGAAGACTTGGTCTTAGAGACCTAGTGGACCAAAGAAGTGTTGCGGGCTTGGCCCGGCCATCGGAGAGATCATCCCTTCTCTATATAAACCAAGAGGAGAGCTCATTTATTCATTAAGTATTCATTTTCTAGTGGAGTTAGAGAGAGAAGCTCTAGAGTGGAGTTCTAGAGAAAGAAAAGGCGTGAAGGCATAGATAGGCATAGATAGGTAGACTAGCTGTGTGCTTGTTCCTATCTGGGCTATGGATGTTAGCCCGAGTGACCTTTGTTCGTAGACACTCAAGTTTGTAATTGTATCATTTTCTATATAATGAAAGATTGGGCGCATTAGTCTGTAATTACTATGTGTTGATTGTTATTACATTCTTTTTGCAACGTCCAAGAGATTTTGAGTTGTGTATTTTGGCGTGTGCATGCCAAGATAGACACCGTGTATCATTAAATTGGATCCTCTAAGCTATTTAGAAAGGTTTTAAATCACCAATGCTATTTTTGAAATAGCATTTCATATAAAAACTTTTATAAGTTAATTTCATAAAGTATCTAATATATACTTGTTTTTTTTCAATTAAGTTTTATCCACTTAATTTACATTTTTGGGTTATAGATGCATCAAGTAAGATAGCACCTTAAATGAACTAAACAAAGCTAGGATTTGTATCTATATGTAGTCTTCCATATGTGTAATTTTGTAGCTAAATATGAGTACATCCTTTTATGATCCTATACCTAATGGACTCAATCTACATTCCATTCCTCAATGTATAATGAACTGAGGTTTCCATGGCTTTGCTTTATATTTTGATTTTCAGCTTATCTATGAGGGTCATTCATCATCTAGTTGCAATATAATCAATATCATCCTTACAGATATTTTATTTATACTAGTTTCAGATTGAAGAAGGTTAAGGACAAGAAAGTTATCATTTTTATATTTAATTACCAAAGTAGTAGTAGTAGAAGCAGCAGCTAATATGTACGCGAGCATGAGTAAGTATTGGTAAATTTTTAGATCAAATTCTCACACAAATTAAATTTGAAATAAAGGCTCTCTAGGTAGAAGATGGATGCATTAAAAACCTAAAGATTTTGAGGTAGGAAAGGGAGCATATGCTTTACAGTGTAGTGTTAGGATTTTTGTTTCTCGAAATGGTGTTTACACTTCCTTATGGAAGATTCATATCCTTTGAAGCTTCAATTGACATCTGATTCTAGTACATTACAACTTATGATCCTCCTGTCTTCATTCCCTGCCCTATCACATTATCCAGACATGCATTATTTCCTTCTGCAGACTGCTCCTTTGGATCTGGAGACCGATAGCTTTTATGCAGTCAGAGAAAGCCTTATAGAAAAACAACTTGAAAAGATTAAGGATGGCATGGCAGAAGAGATTCTTATTACATCATGGCAATCAAATGAGGGGACTGCCTGTAGGGGGGTTAACTGGGATCGACATTCCTTATCTGAGCTTCGGGCAGCTGTTACATGCATTGGTGGTCCTCCTCTTTCATCAATTTTGAGACATTTGGCACAAGATTATCGTAGTTGGTCCAGTGGAATGCCTGATCTACTGCTTTGGCGCTTTCATGACGATTACAGGGGTGAAGCCAAGCTAGTGGAAGTAAAAGGGCCCAGAGATAGACTTTCTGAACAGCAGCGAGCGTGGTTGCTATTTCTAATGGACTGTGGGTTTACTACAGAAGTTTTCAAAGTGAGCCCTGCTCTATCTTCCAAGTAAAACCTTTATTTTATGCAAATCAACATGGAATATGAGTTTGGGTGCAACTATTACAACCAATCTTTGTCAAGATAAGAATGATCTCTGAGCAACCGTGGCACCAGAGAAGAGGTAGCACCTACATTCTCCAGAAAGTATGAAAAGCCCTATTACCCTGGATATGGGTTGCAGATTATGCGTTTCCTCTAGGGATAGTAAAGCAGCACATATGGGATCGGGAAGAGAAGGCCTTTGCTTTCCTGCCATTTGACAAGAAAGTATGGGGGCGTACCCTTAGTGTCTGCAAGTTTAGCAGAATATTTTTCCTGTGAGATATTCCTGTGAGATATCCTCATCATTGTGTATCTAAATTTATCAATCTCTTGCTTATGGCACAGATATGATACTATTGATTGTGCTTTTCCCATTGTAATATTCCAGAGAGAATAGATAAAATGCGAGACTAAGCCTTTCTTCAATTTATGTAATGTGATACAGAAATAGATAAAGAGAAGAGCAACTTAATTTTCGTTAAAAAGCTGTATTATGTATGCCGTGGAGATTTCTAAAGCACAAGCACTTGAGTTCCAGTCAAATTTTTTGATTCAGTATGAGGCAAATTCCGAGTTTAGCCTTATGAATTGTCTTCCAATTAATAGATCTATTCCATTAATCATCCTCCTATGGCACCTGGATTGGATGAGCAAGCTGTAATTGTATTTTGAGGTCTATATGCATGATTGTTCATTCTATACCAACAGTTTATATCACTGTATTTTCAATTAGAGATTTATGTAATGACCATCCGTTGGCAAGCTAAAGTTCTTAAACAACAATTTAATGATTTAAGTATATAACATATCTAAGATCTCCTCACTATTTTTATCTCAAGCTACTTCGGCAGCAGAATCAACCTCATCCAATCCAACTTCAGACCATTGGCTTACTTAAATCAGGAATTTCGTTTACACAAAATAAATGACTTTTCAACAGCTCCATTGTGTCATAATACAACTTACCTAGTGTTCATCTCCAGGGCTATACGGAAAATGCTTTATACAATTACACTCAGCACTATGCACCAGAATGGGAGCAAAATGCAATAGCTGATCTACAATACTTCAAAATTGTTTCTAACCTGAAATACTTCCCAAGAGAAAAGTCCCTTTTGATGTTGAACAAATTTCAAGACGAAAGGACCAACTCCCACCTGAGGAATCACTAGCAGAAAGAAGAAACCGGGCAATACACAGGTATATGTTTGAATCCATGCACACGTCATCCATGTACTTGAGGTTCTCTGCGAAGCTAAAGAAGCCAATGTTGATATTTTTCATGAATTTTGCTCCTCACAACCCTTGGCTGACTCTACCTTTCATGATCTGCATAAGATACAAGGACCAGGGAAAAAGACCAACATTACACCGCACAGATGGTATACATCCAAGGATTAGCTTGCTTTGCAGCCTTACTTTTAGTGCCAAAATTTTGGCATGTGTTGCTCTGGCAGTATGCTTCTTGATTGGTATGTTGTCACACAGCCATCATTTGAGACTTGGACAATGTATACACACTTCAACCCATAGACTTCCCAACTATAATTGGCTAGCCTGAGAAGTGATCCAACACCTTAAATGGTGACGGTCATGCCGCAATTCATGTGAAAATATTTTGATATTACTTATGCAGGTACTCTTAAGCTGCATGATCTGAGGTCAACTGCAAAGCCTTTTGCACCTCATGCAGCATAGCCAGAAGATCCTGATAAACCGGAGTGTCTGAAAAATTTGCAGCCTGAAATCATGAAAAGAAATACACCTGTCACTTTGTTTCTTAACAAGATCCAGAAACATCGGGAGGTAATAAAGCAACCAAACAAAATAAGCATCTTTTTAATAAAACAGCAAACCTTCAGATAATGTAGGTCACAATAATCTAAATTATCAGCAATTTACTTTCCAGGAAATTTTCATGTCACAATAATCTAGGTTACTTCCAAAAGATTGACAAGAGAATATTTTACCTGCTTTATAGTGCTTTTCAGATGCATCTCAGCTGCATAAAGTTCTTTATGAGTACCAGTATGGTAAGAAATTTCCTGGTAAATCTTACAGAGTTCCAGTGAGGCATGTGCAAACTTCACAAAACGTTCTTTATTTCTCCATAAATCAGATCCTTGATATGCCCTAACTTGCTTAAGAAGGGCCTCAGAGCACATTACAAGATCCCCTTTTAGTTTATGCCATTGAGCATACAAACCCCAAATATCAGCTCCGACACTACTACTTCGAACAACTTTCTGTAAGATCTTCCCAAGTAACTGTATCAAGTTCTCAGTTTCCCGCCTTCTAAAAAAGTCACCTTCTAAACCTACACATTCTTTATCAGGATCTACATCATCATTAATGTGATTGCCACTGGGGCTCATCAGAGGAGACTGAGAATTTGAAGCTTGTTTTTCAATCTCTAACATCAGTCTTTCAAGCAAACTCAAGTCAACTTTTTTATTATCTGTCATATCCAACACCTTATTTATAGCCTCCATTGCCTGACTATAATTGCCAATATCTGCAGCCACTTGACTGTAATTATCCCACATCTGCCAACTGTTTCTCTTGAACTTCAGTGCTTCCTTAAAGGCAACAAAGGCCTCTTTATTTCTTTTCTTAATCATATGTAAGCAAGCTATATTATTCCAAGCCTCTCCATTTTCAGGATCAAGTTGAACAGCACGTGTGAATCCATCTAGTGCCTTCTCAATGTCCCTAGCTTTCAAGGCAGTAGCACCAAGTGCAAACCAGCCATCCTGATATAAGGAATTCAACGCCATTGCTGACTCCCAAAGGACCTTTGATTTCTCATAGTCTGCTTTATTATATGCAGACCGGGCAAGAGCACGCAGGGCACGGGCTGACCTATTACCTGAAACTTCAAGGGCCTTTTCATAGCAAGCAACATCATTTATAACATCACCAAGTGAACACCATAGTCTAGGATCTCCTGGTCTCTCGGAGAGTTGTTTCCTGATAAGGTCAACAGCCGCTGCTTTTTTATCCAATAACCTATAACAATATATTAAATTATCCCAAATTTCAAGATTCTCATACACTATCATAGCTTCTCCTATCAAGCCACAACTCACTAATAGATCACCATATTCTTTCTGCAATGCAGGAATTGTGGGGATATTCACCGCAAAACAACAATGTACTCTTTCTTTAACTCCAGGAGATGGTTTATTCAAACTATCAATCAAATTGTCCATTATTGAAATTGCACGCTGCTTTGTACGGCTACGAGTTGACTCCCATTGAATACGCAATATGTTAGAAAAATACTTGATTATGAAATTGGATGATTGTTGAGAATCAATGGCCTCAATATACGGTCCCATTTTGTACAGCTGCAATTCATCACTCCTACTACTCTTCTGAATAGAAAGACATCTTGCCAGAATAACAGCCTGCTGAACTGGCTTCAATAGACTAGCAGAAACACTATGGCTCCGAGCAGGTTGATCACTACTCCCAGAAGTTATATTGCCCTCAAGAATTCTAGGTGCCATCAAGACATCAGATGCTTCAAGTGTTTCAGGGGGATGTTGGAACATTAAACTATTACTAATGCTAGAATCACCATCCTGTACTCCAACACTGACTGCATCAGGAATATCAGCATCAGTTTTGCGTGTAACAAGAAGCAACTGAGCTTTTGGTTCCACCTGCAATCATGGTTAATTAATTATCCTTGTCCCTGTAAATTGTGTAAAATGAATTTCATATTCAGCTATACTTCTATCATGTACCTGATTAACAGTGCGGAATCCCAGAGCTCCACTCACAGAAAAATCAAGTTTACATGCAATCTGAGCTGATTCAAAATGGTGCCTAGCAGAGAAGGATATTATTCAATATCAGATAAACAAAAAGTAGCAAAACCCCAAAAAAATAAAATAAAAAATAAAAAATGGAGGATTAAAGATAACATAGAAAAAAGAGTTTCTAGTGATTTCCTTTTCCTGGGGTTAGCCGCCCATAATTTGAGGAAGGATGTTCTTCTTTATATGAATGAATAAATTTAATTATTAAATAGATACACAAAAACTTAGACATATTTGTTCACGTGACGAGGCATGAAATGACATCTACAACCTGAAATGTGATTGAGCCATCATTTGTCCAAGATAAGATGACAAAATTCAATGATGAAATTAGTCAAAAGAATGCAACACAATGCAAACCAAGAAACACAAGAGTTCCAACTTCAATCCCTATTGTTTGTATTAGAGAAATCTTTAGAAAATAAAATTTCTCCAACAAGATGCATTAGTTTCCCAGCACCACAAGGTGATTTTTTTTTCTAAAGAAAGAATAAATAAATGAATAAATAGGTTATTGAAATTAACTAGGAAATATAGTCAAAAAGAAAAGGACCAGCAATACTTGAATTTATGTATTAAAAACTTTTACATATAGCAACTGGAAGATACAATGGATAAGCTGTTAACTCACCCAGAAGAATCTATCCGTCCATATAGCAGTTCCATTATCCCCACTTCTATATGCAACATTGACACAATATTCAAAGCATCCTCTTCCAATAACTCTGGACCCCAATAATTTATCACATTTTCTAGAGAACCAAAATGGCATAAACTTTCACGTGTGAAAACTTGTAGCAAATCAAATAACGAAGATAACCGCTCATTTAACAGTCTCTGCTGAATGAGTAGAAGCCTTGAGAGCCACCATGAAATGCTACTTATTCGATACAAAGAAGGAATTCTCCCTTCCAGCAACAGGTCTTTTGCCTTCATCAGAACCATTTTTGCAAAAACTATGTACTGCGAGGATGGGGAGTGATATGAATTGCATGGCACAAAGAAAATTCACAAATGAAAAAGAAATAATACATGCTAAAAATCAGAGTTATGCACCCGAAAATTATGATGTTCATTTACTTCATAAAAAGTAACAGAGCATTTGCATTTCATCAATCAGTTTTTATTAAGTGCATATCCAAGTATCACAAGGAATTACAGAAAACTCTGCAGCAAAAAAAGCAAGCATAATCTCTACAAGCTGCACTAACAGGCTGCAATGTACTTCATCCTTTTTATACTTGTAGCACTTTTTTTTTTTTTTTTTAATCATCTTAGGAAATCAAAGAATTAATAACTACATCATTTAACTTAATCTTTCCTACTAATATTTATTAATTTAGCTTTATAAAAGAATGAATGTCTTTCACTTTCTTGAGGGTGTGAAAGTTCAAATGATGCCAAGTAAAAAATAGAGGGAGCACTTTCATACTCTACTAATTTGAATATAAACATCATCATATACATAATCCTATAGAAACAATGAAGGATGCTACTGGTGAAAATATAAATGCTTGCAATTACTTAATAAAAGTGAATTATCTGCCAAAGGTACATACAAAGTCTAGCATAAGATAAAAGTTTCAATATGTTACTCCTTGAGAAGAAACATATGGTAAAAGTTGGCATTAGTGTATATGCAGGTTCAGTGACTACTGACTAATCTGAGTAAAATCACAAGCAAAGTACAATTTAATTACCATATGGAAAATACAGGCACCAGGACAAAGTCTATATCATTTCGTTGCTTCCCATAAAAGGGCTCGCAGAACAACTATTTCGGTTCATAATCAAATGAAAGGAATCCCCAGTTACTCAGCTCGTGCGGGTATAAAGGTATAAAGGAGTAAGAAGATACCTGGAGATCTGAGAACTTTCCCAACAACTCAGAACCATCTGACATGAGTTCCTTTTGTGCCCAGGCTTCCCACTCAACCCAAGAATCGCCATTTCCATCTTTTCCGGTGATAACTAATTCTCTTAAAGGCATTGCAGGTAACTTCTCCAATGGACTACGTTACATATGATTTCGCAGATAGTTGAAGAAAGAACAGAAAAGTAAAAATAAATAAATAAAGCAGAGTAATCAACAACTATTGATTGGGTAATAAATTAACAACGCGATACAAGATAAGAACATTTAAAGAAAAAAGAATTACCCAGTAATATTGCATTGAGTAAAAGCAAGCAAAGCAGCAACAGCAATAGCCATAACAATGAACATTCTGTAACATTTCTCCACCTCATCGCCTTCACAATCGATAAAGAATTCAACGCGCTCTGGTAGTAACTGGGAATAAAAATACTGAGCAGACTCAACGGTATCCGTTAAAGTTCCGTGCAAACTGAAATCAAACACAGCTCTAACGGCATCAGAAGAGAGAGCTCCAACGTAGCAACCGGATTCAATCGACTGAACAAAATTGTCGGCGATAGAGAGGAGAGGTTTGGTGGATTCTGACGTCGAAATAGAAGGCAAAGGATTATTAGAAGGTATTGTGCAAAGGAGAAGACGCAGTTCCAGTGAACGAAGATTTTGCAGAAGCTTCTCGGTGTCCGCCATTTCTGAGCCGGTCGATGTTCTGGAATCAGAAAAGAGTTAACGGGTTTAAACGGCCAGGCCTTTAGGGTTTAAGAAGCCCTAACTACCGAACAGGAAATGGTGGGTTTTTACCAAAATGGCCACTTTTAAAAGAGAGAGTCCGTGTGTGAAAGTAACAGCGTGGCTTAGACAGTCCACCACTCTGTGTTGTATAATTACTTAGTAAATCAATTGTTTTAGACTTCGTAGCACTGTTTTCTTCAAGTCAGCATGTAACTGTTAGCATGACAATTAAAACTATAATCGTTGAGAAATTCGCGTCTCAGCTAGAGGATTTTTACTTTGATCGAGTTTGGGAATGGATATAGTCATTCCCTAAAAAAAAAAAAAAGAAATTAGATATGGGAGTGAGAATGATATTAACTCTTAATATCTGCCCTGTTTTCCGTCCGCCTTGCCCT
>JAXGGT010000035.1:6961264-6983787 GCA_035583425.1 Marsdenia floribunda | reverse complement strand
GACCAAACAATTAAAATTAAACAAGTATGCCATTATTGATAATTTGTGATAATTATATATATATATATATATATATAAATAAATTAAATATTATTAAGAAAACGTAGCTCAATTAGTAGTAGTCTCACTTATCATCTAAGAGATCACAAGTTCAAGCTCAATAACATTGTTCGCTTTTGCACACTTTAGGTGCATTTTACGGGTTTAAAATATACACCATCCTATAGTGAGTATCGTGCTAATAACGTGTTGTAAAATAACTCAATGATATTGTCTGTTTTGATACACTTTAGGTGCACCCCACAAGTTTAAAACGCGTCATTGAATAAAGGGCTTCAGACTCCTGCTTAATAACTGCTTAAAGAACTTGTAAGCGAGTAATGTGAGAATCAGTTACAACAATTTGTAATTTTAATATATATAATAAATTATATAAAATTAGAAGATAACCATTGATTATATATATAATCAAAATTTATAAAATATAAAATATTAATTATCTTATATTATAATATTCTTATTTATTTATTTTTTACTCTAAATAAAAATATCATTTATAATAAATGTTGTAAATACTATACTAAATACATATATTTGATTACTTATTAAAAAAAAAAAAAAAAAAAAAAAAACATATATTTGATTTGAATTTAGTGTTATATTCAATATTCTTATTTAAAATTTATTTATTCTTTAATATTTTCAATATTTTTTATAAAATAAATAAAATTTGATTTTATGTCATTATTTCTTCTTTTGTTTTTTATTGTGATAGAGGAAAAAGATTTTTTTTTTTTCTTTTTGCACACGTTCCATTAATATTAATTTTCATTTTTTATTTTTTTTGAAAGATTAGTAAATTTATTTTGTTTTAGTATGTTTAGTTCTAAATATTTTATTTTGATATTTTAGATCCCAAATAACGAAAAATATTTAAGAATAATAAGTATCTAAAAATTAATATGTCATGCTCTTTTTTAGGTTCATTTTGGTCCAAAAGGATCAAAATCATTTAAATTTAATTTATTTAGATCTAAAATATTAAAATAAAATACTTAATACCAAACATACAAAAATTTTAAATATTTGAGACTATATATGTATGTATATATATATATATATATATTTTAACAAATATATATTTTAAACTCAAAATCTTGGACGTTGCGGAAAGAAGGCAATAACAAACACAACACAAGTAATTACGGGCAAAGGTGCCCAACCTTTCACTATATTCTCAAATAGCAAAAGATACAAGTTACAAATGAGAGTGCCTATCAACAGAGGTCACTCGGGCTAACACCCCTAACCTTGATAAGAATAAGCACACAGCTATTTATTTATCTATACCTTCACGCCCTTTCTCTCTCTAGAACTACAGTCTAGAGCTTCTCTCTTTAACTCAACTAGAGAATATGAATATGTGATGATTGAATGAATGAATACAATGAATGAACTCTCCCTTTATATAGAGAAGAGGTGATCTAACCGATGGCCGAGATTGTGTCCCACAAACGGAGATCCTCAAGGCCCGCAATCCAAGCCCGCAAGACTTCCTTAATCCACCAGGACTCAAGACCAAATCTTCATCTTCTAGGACTCTCTGAAACCTTTTAGAATCTTCCAAGTTGACCAAATCTTCTACCTGAACCGCCTGTCTGACTTGACCATGGTCTACGCTAGACCACACCATTGCACGGTCACGGTTAACCCATACGAACTATCATGTCACCGATCCATTTGAGTCTATCAGCTCAATCTGCCTATTGCATCATCGAACCGTCGTGTGCCACTCTCCATAGCTAAGGCATGCCATGCGTGCACAAGCATGGCCATGACATGCACTATTTTGGGCCACCCCAACATATGGGTCCCAAATGCCTAAGTTTCTCTTCCATAGATGCTCGTGACACCTAGGGCCTCTCTCGGGCACACGGATAAGGTCTCTGCACAGATGCCAAACCCCCGCCTCTGCGTGCACCCCATGCCTCGGGACAAAGGGTCTCACAGACCTCCCCTACTTGAAGATGTCGACATCCTCGTCGACTGCTACTTCCTCCAGTACTCGACAATTGCATCTTCAAATTGCCAAAGAGTGACATCTCTTTCCCACGTAGCATCAAGCTCAGGTTCGCCCTTCCAGTGCACAAGGAAGTTTGTCCTTCGATTTTTCTTACTCTACCCCATCATCCTATAGTCTAGAATCTTCTCTACCAGTTTGTCAAACTACTTCCGAATCTCCGGTGGTGCCCGTCTGGCTTATTGCCTTGAAGCTTCTAATTCATCCTTGTTAAACTTTTTCAAAAAGTTAACATGAAATGTGGGATGAATCTTCAATTTGTCAGGTGGCTTGAGTCTGTATGCCACTTTGCCAACTCTCTTCACAACCTCAAAAGGTTCATCAAACTGAGGAATCAGTCCACGATGAATAGCCTTACTACTAATCTTCTTCCAAATCTAAGGGGTCAACTTCAACACCACTAAGTTACCAACCTCAAATTCCACATCAGGCCTATGTTGATCCTCATATTTCTTCATCCTCTGCTGTGCTAAAGTCAAATTGTCACGTGCTTTAGCAATCGACTCTTGTTTGCTCTTGCAAACCTATGAGCCACTGGACAAGCTCCAGTATTTGGCATCGCCATTGCCAAATCTTGTGGGGGTAGTAGGCTATTGTCAGTACACCAACTCGAACGAACTCATCTTTGTCGCTGAGGACTTATGTAGATTATAGAAAAATTGTGCCGAGTCCAGAAGTGACACCTAATTCTTCTGACTTGCTATGATGTAATGTCTCAGGTACTCTTCTAGCAATGCATTGATCCTCTCTGTTTGCCCATCGATCTGAGGATAGTTTGCTGTAGAAAACTTCAGTTCGATTCCCAACAATCCGAACAATGCAACCCAAAATCTACCAGTAAACCTGGCATCTCGGTCACTCACAATGTCCCTCGGCACTCCAAAGTGCTTCACAACATGTTTGAAAAATAACTCTGCTACAATATCAGTTGGACAAGAATGAGGGGTAGGAATAAACACAACATACTTCGAAAATCTATCAACGATCACAAAGATAGATGCCAAATCATCCACTTTTGGCAACCCTGAAATGAAGTCCATGGAAATGCTTTGCCAGGGGCCATTAGGGATTGGCAGTGGTTGCAACAACTTTGGTGCCAGTTTTTGCTCCACTTTATCTTGTTGACACACCAAACATGTTCGAACAAATGCCTCAATGTCATCCTCCATATGTGGTCAGAAGAACCGCCTTGTCAACAATGATCTGGTTCTCTCAGTACCCGGATGATCCACCCACACTGAATCTTAAGCTTCCTTCAGTAGTAGTCACCTTAACTCACCACTTGGAACATAGGCTCGTCCACCTCTGACATACAACATGTCATCATCAAGCCAATATCTTCTCACCGTCCTATCCTACACCAAAGACACAAGTTTTTGATATATGGGATCATTAGGAGCATGTTCCCTAATCCTAGACACAAAGTCAGATTCCACCACAGAAATAGTAGCAAGGGTCAAACACGACACCCTTCTACTCAATGCATCTGCTACCAAGTTGTCTCGCCCCGGCCTATGCACCTACTCAAAGTCATATTTTGCCAAGAACTCTTGCCAACGAGCTTGCTTCGCGTGGTGATTGCTCACCTCGTCCCTTAACCATGAGATTGGGAGTTTGAATCCCGACCATGGGAATGAAACACATCTGGCCAACTGTTTACCTCCAATGAGAGAGCACCCGCAGCGAAAGAGATCAGTCACTACTATCGGTGGTGGATACCCTTGGCTAGACAAAATGGAAAGTAAAATGAACAAAATCTTGTGTAACATCTTTTGCATTCAACGTCAATAGTTTCTTAATACACATACCAAGTAAAATGAAAAAACTTACTTGATTATTAGAGGTACTCACGGAAGGTTTTATATTATCAACCATATTGATGCTGTTACTTTATATTGATCCTATTTATTTGGAATCAAAGCCAGGTTGTTGATGTAGGAGATCTTTCCAAGGGGGAGAGGCGAGTGTGTATGTAACTGAGGAAGAGAGAAGCAGTGGATGTTGTGTAGCTGAAAGTTGGAGAAATTATGTTGGAAAGAATATCTAATTTTGGATGGATAAATGCACAAATAGAGGAGATGACAATTGGAGCTATTGATTATAAATAGAGAATGCCTTTCTCCTTGAGTAAAATCTCCAATTTGAACCTTAAAAAATAAGTACTAAAATTTTTTTTAAGTTTAAACCTTGTGAATAGAAAAAGAAAGGCCAATTGCCCTTGCAAAACCCTACTCGTAAATGGTGTAATTAATCATCCCGGGGAAACAGGTTTACATCTACTATGGGATGGGACTCTGCCCAACAAATCAGAGGAGTATGGAGCCAACATCCTCCTACCAGAAAATGAAAAGCTACATTCAACTAGTAATGAGCAGAAAGAAAATCTCCACACCATTTTCCAATTAAATTTAGTTATGTAAATATATTTAGACAACAGAATTTTATATTCACAGTTCTAAAGCAGATAGAAAAGGAAAATTAAAAATAATTCTCACACAGATGATCATTATATCAATATACATGGAAGGTAGTAGTAGCCTGGAACAAATTTGGACTCAAACAGTACTGCACCATTTGGTCCTATATATATATGTATATATATCTATTAACCTAAGAAGCTTTCCTTCCTAGCAAAGAGCAAAAAATCCATACTCATAAAACAAATGGTTGTTGGCTGTGTGTGGCATTTCCGCCCAGCTTCCTATATCTCGTCAAGCTTGTTCTGATGGTGAGGTGGTGGCTTGTGTTGCATCATTGCTCTTTGGTTGGGTACCATAACTCCAAAGTAGTTTTACCTCACCTCTAAGCAAGCCCAATACGATACAAAGCCCTGATATTATGTGACATTCAAGCAAAGGAGATCAATGAGCACTTGAGGGCAATGATTGAAACACAAAGAAATTGAACAAAGGGAATGATGATCGCACCCAATG
Organism: Marsdenia floribunda; assembly: GCA_035583425.1. Lineage (NCBI taxonomy): Eukaryota > Viridiplantae > Streptophyta > Magnoliopsida > Gentianales > Apocynaceae > Marsdenia > Marsdenia floribunda. Next base: position 6,978,774 of record JAXGGT010000035.1, on the reverse strand, counting down.
TACAAGGAACAAGATAAAGAAGAGCCGGTTGACCATGTCCATTCATTAGATACAGGCCCAAGTAAGTAAAGAAGAGACCTGAAACAATAAAGTACCCATGTACCATGAAACCAAAATAAATCAGCATTTGGCTCCTCAAGATCCCTCTGGCCAGCTGAACTTTGCTAGTCCAGGGGGGTTAAATGCTAACAATCTAGTAAATGTTGTCATCAATTATCATCAAAGTAATTGAAAAGGGGTAAAAACAATCTGAAATTTCCTAATGGTCAATCAACAAATACAACTGTGTTACTACCACTAGTGGTGATATAACGTACGTTAAAAAATTTGTAATACAACTAATAATCCAGAATATCAGTACTATAAGTGCACATCCGAATTGAATAAAAATGAGAAGGTTCTTATATGATAGGAGTGTAAAGGATGAAATGCCAAACAAATACTGTTGACCGTTAGTAGAAACCCCCTACAGTAGATGATTGGAAGTCAATTAGTGATTTTAAAAGAAAAGGCAATGAACAGTACTGACATAATGCGAACCTTTAGAGAACAAGATTCTAGTGCTAATGTAAGATTATACAAAAAAGACTTCTTTGTAATAGAGCTGAGGAAGAAGAACTTCAGTTCAAAACACAAGGAAATTGATATTGTTTTGGCAAAATCAAAGGAAATAAAATAACTTGAGATAAAATCAGAAGATTTGTAACTAAAATTCTTCCAAAGCTGAATAGAATAGGTTTTTCAACTTGTGCATGGAAGCAATTTAAACAACTCAAGATTCTTTTGGGTTTGCTACTTCAACATCTTTTTCCTTTTTTTTTTTTTTTTTTTATGGGTTTACCAAGAAAGTCATAAATCAATGTAGTTCTGAGGGAAAAAGAACTGGAAAAGCTAATTATCATAATGGTGCACTAAAACAATGTGTCCAATATGAGGACTAGTCACATAAAATGATTCAAAAAACAATTGATAGTGAAAACGAAGGCAAGATACCCACCAACTCCGTAGCCAGTCATCAACCAGACGAAGTATCCACTCCTTGCACCCCTTTTATTAGCTTTATCATATCTGCAGCACATACCCCAAAAGAATAAGAAAGCCAACAGAACCAGAATCACTTGCAATGACAAGAAATGGAGAATGCAAAAGCATTTTTCCACTTGAGAACCAAAGTTAAATTACTCTACCATGGATCCACTGTAGTCAAATAAGGTTCATATGAAGTTCATAAATTGCTAACGCATAAGTAAAGAAACCAGGTAAATAAAAATCAGATAGTGTGTGCAGGACTTTGACTGCAACCGGCTATATTACTGCTTGAATTAAAAGCTTAAACTGCCACCACATCCATCCTAACACTTTCCCTGATTTATGGGTCAACTATGCTTTTCCAGTAAAAGCTAGAAAATATGTATGCATGCACTCCATGTGAGGGAAAAAATTAGAAACCCAAAATCACAGGGTCCAACAAGTAAAAATATGACAAAATAAATGATTACATTAAGCAAATTCTGCGAACAAAAAAAAAAAAAAAAAAAAATGGTAATAAGAAGGCAAACAAAAGGGTTCCAAAGGCTATACTAACAAAATCTTGAGGAACCAAGTTATTTGAAATATCTCTGTTGTTTTATCTTCAAACCATTCTTTAATCAAAAGGCCCCATATGCAAAGGCTGTTGTCTCAGCTAAACGCTTAAGCATGTAAAGAAGGGGAAAACTTACATCAATACACTCCTCATTTGGACCAAAATGACTTTTCATTAACAGATGTAACATTAGGAAACTTCATCAGCCCTTCCAACTAAAATGATAAGCAGTAGCGGGATTTTCATACAAGACCTACCCACTGTGTTAAGCTAGCATAACAAATTAACAGCTAGAGCTATTAGGGATTAATACAATAATACATTTAATAATAACATAACCAAACTATTTTCCAGACACAACTGAGCACTGATGACTGCGAATACGGTGGTCATACAACAAAAAAAGGATTACCTATGTGCAAAGCAAACAAGCAAACCAGGAAAGAGAATGTCTCCAAAGCCAAGCATATTATCTCCACCCCAAGGATCCAGAAGTCGAGGAACTCTTAAAAGCATTGGGATGGATTCTCCACCAGATTTGTCACCCCTGGCAACCTATACAAGAGGAAAAGAATTCAAAATACGGGTTCTGAAATTAGACTGAGAATAGAAAGGCAATATAGGGCAGGAGTTGCAAAAGAATTACTTAATAGACAAAAAGATGGAACGAGAAACATTGAAGCAATATGAAGGTAAAAGGACCAGGAAGGAAACAATGTTAAGTAGCATACTGTTGAAAAAGCACCCAAGTGACACAGAAGAAACAAAAGACTCGTGAATTAAGAGCATAAATATCTAGAACTTGTAGCCTAATGCATTCATTGTCACATTAAATATTCAAAAAACTAATAATGTCATTCTCAATTCAAAAGAGTATTTGTGGCTGCCTCCAAACCAAAGCTATAATTTTGAGTATCTTGTCACGGTTACTCTCTAGGTCAAACCCTAGTTAGGTCCATTGAAAAATTTAATGGGGAAGAGAACCTCTGGCCCTTAAAAAAAAAAACATAAATAAAAGATTGTAAAATGATCAGTAAGCAGATTTCTAGAGTACAATTAAGTTAAAGAGGAAAAAACATTTTTGCTTAAGCATGTGCCTTGAATATCTGCAAGAATCTATTGGTGTATGCTCAGCCTTTCTAATGTTTTGTTTTTTTCACTCTAAAATAATGCAATAACAGAATCCTGTCAAAAGTTCTGTAAATAACACATATCCAAGCATTTAAGCAGATGGTACCAACATGAAAGGCTAAAAATGAAAATGTAGGAAACAATGAGTAACCATTCTGCCCATCACCCTCAATTCCCATACTATTTTTTCCCTCTATCTGGGTTGAACATTGTCTTACAATACAAAAGATGTAGATAGTTCTCATCAAATATCTAGAAACAGAAGAATTCACATAACTGTAGTTACTTACAGCAATCAACAACATTGACTACCCTAAAGACAGAGAAGTAAGAGAAGCACAAACTTACTGCAATCATAACACTTGTGTGAAATATATAAGGTGATAGGAAAACCCAAAAGATGTCGTAGAGAAAAGCACAGCATAGCAATACAGTAGCAACCTACAGGAAAACAAAATCATTAGAAGAAAATAGGGATTGCAACAGGTAGGATCAGGTAGCTCATATTAGGCTAAAGTGCATGAGGCAAGAATGGTAAAAGTCCAAAAAGGTTCAAATTTTAAATTGGGGTACTTTGGAAAGATAACAGATTGGTAATCCATACCCCAAAACTCTTGTTTACAACAATCTCATTACTTCCAAAACATTCATATGAACTCTCAAAGTTGTATGAAGTATATCATGCTTCCAATTTTTCAGTATATCATATTTTAAAACCAAAATCTTGTAAATATTTTCTGCTTGGTCCTAGACTATTTACAAGATACTCCCTCATTTTTCTTATAGTTACGAGATGATCCAAAGAAATTTTCAATTTTTACATTTATACACCCACAGAAACACAACAAAGAGGTATATACAAAAAAAGTAAAGATAACCAAGAGTTCAATATGAATCAGGAAATTTTTATAAAATGACTTATCCCAACATGTCTCATCATCAAAATTTGCGTGGCAAAAGCCTATGCCATATTGGAATGAGACTTCGATTTTGGTTTTTCACACCACCTCCAGATGGCAATAGTGTACCAGCATGAATTACGAAAAAGAAAAAAAGATTAAAAAAAAAAAAAAAAAAACCAACTCCACATGCCTTAATGTTAGGTAATTGTGTCAACTGCAAGACAGTTATCATCAAACAAATACCCTGGCAAGGAAACAAGAAATAGTCATCAGTAAACTTTAAACTGATATTCAGACAATAAAACTATGCAATGACTAATGCAATCTGTTGCAGGTACTGTCAGAAAATGAGACAAACCCAAAAAAGGATAGAACAAAATAGCATATTGTCAATAGCTTGACCAAAAAGATTCATAATCTGAAGCTAGTCTGTCAACAAGAATAATTTAGTCTTCAACAAGTCCAGGACTAAAAGTATCAAAAAGTCCATTCTAAATTAGTAAGGTAGAGAAGTGCCAAATAAGAACTAAGAGACTATTCAAAAAAGCTAAGATAGAAAAGTTAAGCTTTTTTTTCTCCCTAAAAAGGGCTAGGAAGGTAATAATCCATGTGGGTTCCTGAATCACATTGTATGACATCTAAGCTCAAAATAGTTGTTAAAGTTAACTTTGGCCCAACTGAACTTGATTGCAGATATGATACTGTATGCTTAACAATCAGATTTTCCGTATACTTCATGCCATAGAAGAGATGGATATAGCAATTAGTTCAATAAAAAAAAAAACAGCAAATGTAGAGTCTAGAGACAACAAAGAGAAATTAGGTGGAAAATGGCAAATATGAAACTTACAAGAATATCCTGGCCAATCCAAGAATATGATTCCTTCCGAGTAGCAGCCCAGAAAATGGCAAAACCCAAGCAAAATACCAGAACTGCCAGTGAGAAAACAGAAACCTCTCCCACCAGGGGCACATTCAGGGTCTTATTCCCAATGCTTTTACATTTGCTGCTCCCCAATAAACAAAGGACATAAGCAAAAAAAGGAGATAATAGGGGTAAAAGAATTCTGTCAGAATTGGAGAAGATGACAACCAATAAAAATAAGTTAAGCATACCTCAATACAAGGGACACTATACAAGAATGCATTCCCTGAAAGTAAAAGAAATCAAATATAAATCAGCAAAGGAAGTAAGAGGAGGAGAAGATATGTGGCGAATCATTCGCAAGCCAAGGAATTTTTTCATGACTTCTTAGAAAAGATGTGATAAGTTTGAATAACCAAAATGAGATCTGATGAATGCGATACAATGAAGTGAACAAGGTAGGCATTACAGAGCTTCACACTCATATTTTAGTTACTGTCAGAGGGATAGCAACCCTGCTCACCTTACTTTCATTGACTTATACTAATGTTGTAGTTCTACAAAAATATCATCTGATAAATAAATTGTGAATTCAGTCTGAGAAATGATAAAGCTCCACCAAAACTGAAGCGGCTGGAGGGACAAGAAGAAGATTTTGACTGATCTAACACAAAAGGTTCAGTTATTCCGAAAGGAACTAAAATCAGAACTGATTAGCAAATGCTGGAGATTTTACAAAAGAACATTATAAAAGAAGAAACATAAAGCTAGCTTCACAAAAAGAAAAAGAAGTCAAAACTTATGTATATCAAGCACTCAAGCTCAGGAAGTCGAACACAAAAAAGAATCCTGCTCATGATTAGCTGGAAGTATCATTTCTGCATGTAGATAGCCTATCATTAGAAGCTATTTCCAGCTTGAACCATTCTAGTTTAGTCCAAACCTTTTGCATATAATCAGGATTCGGATAACTTCAGGATAACCATAATTGCTTTCAAATACGCACAAAACAATTCAACTCAGGTGCATCAAGGTAACCAAAATGGTCCATTGCTATTCTTGCTCTCATGTTATCAGTGATGCAGCCATGATATTTATGTGAGGAATTTATTATGCATAATATATATATATATATTAGAAGATTCTCCTTTCTCATCTTAATAAAGTTCTATCTAGAAAACAAAACACAAACACCCAAATAATCAAATACCTTCTGCAATTCCCAATTAGAAATTAAAATAACTCTTAATATTTATTGCTGAGATTTGCATGTATGTGATTTCTTGCACTGATGCACTCACATTCAATGAAAATGAGCACAAAATTAAAATAGAAAAATAAAAACAAACAAGGTTTTACATGTTTGTAAAGAAATTAAACTGTTCAAAAAGAGTTGGTGTCATCTGCATTTGTTTTATCAACTTCATAATTTATCATTGATTTACTGACATGCATAAAAAGTAAGCAAGACAACAATAGTAGACAAATACACCTGGAAAATTAGCAGATTCAGTCCTTATTATTACAAAACAATGTTCCAATTATTACACTACTGCAAGTCCCAAAACTACTTTAATCAACCCAAATAGTTGTGATTTGGAATATTTCCGGTGTACATTTCAAGCTAACCAGAGAAATTGCATTTCACCTTTCATGTAGGATAACATCATGTCAAGACAGAACCACTAGTTGTCAATTCTGGTTGCTTGGATGCTTAATTTGATCACTTAGTATTGAAAAAGATGCTACTTACTGCAAATATTATGCTTGGACTAAATTTGAATGCTTTCTCCCAATATGTAATCATGAATGGGTCCCTGACGGACAACAAAGAAGGCTAAAAGATTGAAGAATTCTTCATCAACCTAAAATTTTACAATATAGTCCTAATTTTGAATTTTTTTAGTTTATCAGTCACGAGTAAAAGTTTTAGTACTTTAATATGTTCAAGGAGAGTAGCTATAGATGGTTTCTGATTAAGAAACCAATTAGGACAATCTTAGCTTTCCTAATTTTAATTGATTTATAGTTTTGAAATTTTAATCCTAAAAGTTGCAGTAGGTTTAAGATTTTGTTTAGGACCCTATAAATAGGAGGTTTCTTTATTCATCATGTATGATGTTTCCCATTCAATAAAGAGGCCCCTGTATGACATCTAGGCTATCCTTTTTCTCAGTGAAAATCTAAGAGTTCTCTCTCTTTCTTTTATTCACTTACCTTATAGGTTCCGCTTTGAAACCCTTTCTGTCCTGAGATTTCTAATATCCACAATCTAGCATAATTAAAGATAGCTTTGTGAGACAGCTAAACTTATCCTGTCCTGCAATAGTCCCACATGTATGCTAGTGCCATTAAAAGTCAAAGTACTAGGAAAGAATAGCAAGAAGGATGATGGAGACTTCAAAGACAATAAGCAAGTTTATCCATACTTCCGAATCTACTTCTGTTCCAACATCTTGCTCTATTATTACGTCATTGGTTTGAAAAACAATTAAACACAAAAGTACATCATTTTCTCTTTTCTTTCAAAAAGTAACAAACTCTCAACTTGTACATGTATTAAGAACAATGAAGTACAAATTGATTTTCATATGTGTTCCAACATGATCACCCACTCAAGGAAGAGACTAACGAAGAAATTAAGTACCTCAACAGCACCAAGGCAGAAAAGTACGATGAGCACCCAAATAAACCAAGTAGACATGAAAAGATAAAGTAGCACCAAAAATGCTGAAGCTGTAAACACAAAAATGATAGCACTCTTTGTATTAATGCTGACGATTTCATACTCTTCCTTCGCAGCATTTGATTCCTGGTAGGAGAAGAGAAATGTACAGATTTAGACATCAATAGCATTAAATAGATATGTAAAATAAAATATTTTTATGAATGATATTATATAAGAATAAGAAGGTATAGGAATATGAATTATAAAGAAAACAGAAACATAAACAAACAAATAGGTAAAGAAAATTCTACAGAAGCTAGCATATGTCCATCTAAGCAATAGCAAGTAAAGGATGCAACATAAATAACTAACAAAATAAAGGAAAAATGTAACAAAAAGGATTACAAGAATCTAAAACATTTACTTTTCTCTCTCGCTTTGCCTCACTAACCTTGTGCAATAAAGCACCTCCTATTTTAATGCCCGAGTGCATTAAGATTTCAAACACAATTTGTCAATTAGTAAGCTTAAAATTCCACCTAACATATGAAATTCACCAGATATAATTCCATTTTGGGAGTAATAAGTTTCTTTTTGTTCCTTGTAAATACTTCTTCGCATCACATGCACTTCTAGAAATCTCACCGTTATATTTACCAAAAACTCAGAAGAAAAGTAGGTTAGCTTAACAGCGATCTTTGTTAAAATTATGTTTAACAAAAACAGGAATATTGAACTTGTAGATTGAATGAAGACTACATTCAAGTAATAACAGAACATTTTACGCCACAGGTTAAGGAATTACTAAGATGCCAGTTCAACATGAATGGGTTCTTTTTGCCTGCTAAATAGACTGCAGGACCGTGTACTTAAATCCCTCGCATCAAGGCATATGATTCCATGAAGACATCTGGTTTAGCATTGCATATTTTCTTTGATCTCCATTGCATTTTAAAGTAGATGAGAAAAGACAAACAAGAATCTATTCATGCAGATCATAAATGTTAAAAGCAAAGGCATCTACACTACCACCGCTCAAATGGGGAAGACAAGGACAGCCAGCCATTCTGATATAGTTCTTTTACAAATTGATAATTCGGAATGAAAAGAGAGCTTGTCTAAAAAATACTGATCTTGAAAGATTGGAGACCATCTATCAGAGTTTTAAGCCAAAAGATTTTCAATTGAAGTTTTTCAGGAAAAAAAAAAAAAAGAGAAAAAAGAATATACTAGAATATATCAGGTGTCAGAGAGCTAATCAGTAAGTCTAAAAGTGCTTCCAAACAGGTATTGGATGAATGAAGCTGCAGATTTTACCCCGATCAAAGAGAAAACTAATTAGAGTCCAGCAAATGGAAAGATGATTTTAGTTGGAATTCCAAGGGTCCATTTGCACGAGCTTCTTTTTTTTTTTTTTTCCCAAAAAAAATTGTATTTTAATTTTTGCAGAAAACTAAATTAGATATATTTTCAAATTAAAATTTCTATGGTTAAATATTGAAGATTTAATTTTTAAATAAGTAAAAAATTAGTTCAAAGTTTTAAAAAATAATTTTTTTCCCCAAAAAATGCTTGAAAAAATGCACCCCAAGAATTTAAGGGTCCATTTTGAAAAGCATTTTTCCCCTGAAAATGCATTTAAATGGCAGGAAAATAAATTAGACTGAACATTTAAATTTGAAAATTCTTATTTAAATATCAAAATTTTAATTAACACAATTGAAAATTAACTTCAGTGAAAAAATGTTGGTCGAAATTTATAGATATAAAATTTTTCAAAAAAAAAAAAAAAAAAACACTTGAGCAAATAGCATAAAGAAGCATTATACGTCACAATAAAAGCCAGAGTCATCAGTTACATAGCCGAATCCTCATGCACACACCACACATTGCACTTAAAATGCGAATGTAGCAAAATTAAAAAATTGAAGAGAATTTTTTTTGCCTTGAATAGCAGAGAACAAGATGGCCCACCAACAAAAGTCACCTAATAAATATCTGCTAGCACTCCGTTAGTGTAAAACGTCTTAATATTTTCCTTTCCTAGAATTTATAAGTAACATGTCATTCTAATAACAGTATTCCTCGGAGACTCTCAATTCTTTTCAGCTTATTGGACCAGTCTAACTCTCTTGTTTCCGTTTTATAAAACTACTAGTCCCCCACATAAAATCCCCAGATAATACTTTTAGATAAACAATGTCCGAATGGCAATAAGATAGCAACAGGAATAAGAATACCCTCAGAAACATGGAAAGACATCTAGGTTAGTAGATTTCTAGATATAGTTGTCAGCCATTTGAAACCAAGGACATTGGAAGTTGATGAGAATTAAAGAGTTTTATTCAAACCTTGGCAGCTAATTCATTGTAGCGTTCATCAGTTTGTTCAGGTGCAGTGAAGTCCGACCAAAGTGATGCGCAGATGATTGTCCCGACAGCCATCAACCACAAGAATAACATTGAGACATCCAGAATTGGTTGATTTGGTGAATATAATAAAACCTCCACTACATTAAAAAATAAGTCTTATTGGATATAAAATCATCAACAGAAAAGGTACACGATCAATTTTCAGCAAAGATAATGGGAAAAATAAATGTCTAAAGAAAGATGAGAAAAATGTATAAAATTAAAATACTAAAATGAGATAAGACCGTGAATCCACCAAAATGTATCAATCTGGGTTAGAAAATAATTAATAATGATAATTATTTTTATCTCAATTTTTCTAAAGAAAAAAAGGTTAGATACTTTAGCTCATAGATGCCTGCTATTTCATTCCCTGAATTGTTGAATTGCAGTTACATTTCAAAGACACTCAGAGGTGGGAAATGGAAAGATGGGGAATTCTGCAAGGATAAACTTTATTGTTTCTTCATTTAAGAAATAGGATGAAAACATTTTTTAATTTCAAAAGAAGCCGGAGTAAGGGTGAGTGTCTTCCAACTTTCTCAAGTGAGCTTTTTATACTATCCTTAAACTTGCAAATGTTGTACATAGGTCTCTCATTTAATCAACTCAAAATTCCTTATCTAATAATCATATGAAGACTTAATAGAACATGTTTTCGTCAAAAGGAATACACACAACGAACTGAGACAACCCAGTTGTAAAGGTAAGGTCACATGTGCAATGCATGACAGGTAATCCTGTCAACAGACTTTTCATATATCTTTGGGGCAGAAAGTAAACTGGAAGGCAAGCTCTTATTAATTACATAAGCAACTCAATGAAAAATACTATCAACTTCATATAAAAGCTTCTAAAGATAAAGATTGCAAGCAAATGAAACATATGGAAAACCCCAAGTTCTCTGTTATCAAATTTCAAAATACAATACAAAGAAGTGCCCAACTTTTCATTAGTTTTCTCTATTACTCCTTTTGCTGCCTTCTGAAAAACCTAACAGTTTTCTCAACTTTCTAGATCCACAAGGCATTCATGTTTATCAAATGGCACTAAATGCAGAGAAAATAGATTGTGAACTAATTGAAGACAAGAGATCACCTGTCTGCCCACCAGCCAGAGCTTCTCTAAAAGCCACACCTTCTGACTGCGTAATGATAATAATAGGAATGGTGACATCTAAAGCAGTCTCATTTTTTGAACAACCCATCTCTAAGAGATCTACAAAAGAAAATAGAGAATAATGGTGATATGACAAGCCAAAATGTCCCATTTTTTTGAGCATAGTATAGAAACAGATTAAATATATGTCAATGTGTCCATGTCAGTTCTCTACTAATAATCTACTCAATAAAGGTAAGATAGTTTTTAATAGATATTTTCCCAAGGGTCAAAGAAATCAACCTTCTTCATCATTTATTACCAACAGGCCTGCTGCACCCGATGCTTCTGCATTTCGAGCCTTCATTATAAACTCACAATCACCACGCGTAGCCAATGCCATAAAGCCTGATAACTACAAATATCATAACGAATTCATTATGATTCAAAGTTTGGAACTCACAACATTTCATTTCTCAAAAAATATACATGAGGGACAAGTAAGCCATATGTTGCCAGAAAACACTGAAATTTGAGCAGTAATACACATAGGGTCAAACTAAAGAACCTAAACAAATTTCCTAAGGCTCTGAAACATGAATATACTTAAAATTTAGTTATTTCCGAATTGCATAAGCAATCATATATAATGTTTCTGATGAGGTTTAAACATAATCAGTAGGAAAGATGTTTCGGACAATATTTCAATACTGTTAGTTGAAATGCTCAAATGTAACTATCTTTCCTTAATTCAAAACAGGAAAATTGATCATTTTAGTATCTGTTTTACTAACTTTTCACGGTTTTGGTCATTTTTCCTTCTTTTTTTATTTTTTTAATTTTTTGTCTTCTTTGGTCCCTGTACTATTTTTGAGTGAACATTCTGGTTCTTTCTATCATATTTTAGCTAACTTATGATGAAGTAAAGATCTTATAACCAATCCAAACATGCTACAACTTGATCGGACAAATTAGAAATCGTGAAAAACAAGTTCAGCAACCAAAAATTTCCCAAGTAAAAAAGCTCTTATCCCCATGCCTAAAACTAACTTTTGATCATTAAAATCAAGTGGCACTAAATCCAACAAATATCCTGAAGTCACTTCGAGACATTCAAACAAGTCCTATTGAATACCTCAGCCTGTTTAGACAAATTTTCTCCAAAACCATTATAAATTGCTTAAACTGGTTTGTCAAGTTGGACTGTTGTGCTGGCTAGTTCAAGAGAAAACCATCTACACATTGAAAAATTCTGCATTGAAGCAAAATAAGTCTAAATTTCAACAGAGATCACTTAATAAATTATAACATTGACAAATAAAAAATAGTATTAATGTTATCAAAAGAATAACTAACTAATTTTGCAAATATACTAAAAAGCACCAAAAATTATAATACCCAACACATGCTTGAATTGTATTTTTTACTTTTGAAATTGAGGTGGTTCTTGAATTGTATATATTCTTAACATTGTAACGTTGCATCTATTTAATATTTTTGGTACATAACCAATGATAAATATAAATTAGTTCCTTAAATTCTTTGTTTATAAGAAGAAAATTTTGTTATATAGATATGACAGACTACCCAATACAATTAAAATAGTTGAATTAAGTTCTCATATGAATAAATATTGATATCTGTATTAACACAATTCATAATTTTAATATTGCATATTTAATTTTGGTTCAATTGTATTTCAATTACGGTTAAACCAAAACCAATATGTTTTCTAGTTCAAGTATTTGGTTTGGTCGTGAAAATATTGAAATTGCACAGATTCCACTGCATAATGAAATAAATCCTGCCGGAACACACCTTGGAAGAGGATTTTGTACAACTTGTTACAGGAACAGGAACAGCAAGAGGGAACTTGCGGGCTTCTTTAGCAGAAGTAGGAATTAAAGAACCAAATGATGCAGCCATACCAACAAAAGTTTCTTGTTCGACACCATTAGTCCATCTTTTGACCTTAATCTGAAACATCAAAGTGAAATATGTGGAATAATTGCATTAAAATACAAATAAGCAACAATATCCAAATACTCCTTAACATTTCAACAAAATTATTTCTGAATAGTTTCTTTAATTGTTCATACAGGTCTCCAGTATCAAGTTCAGACATAAATAATATACATGGCTAACAAGAACCTAGTACAGGGTAGTTGAATAATACTCTACCCAGAATCACAAGTCACTAACACACTTGTACAAAAATATACACCATCAAAAGTTGATTCTGAGGAGTAGGGAGTGTTCCTTTGAAACTTCCCAAATATGAAAACTCTCAGAAAAGTACACCAAATAGCAATTGGCAAACAAGAATTATAAGCATCCAATACTTAAAGCAAGAGAAATATACAGTTTACAGTGAAATAATTCCCTTAAACAGGATCAGTTACTGAAGACATCTCAACATTAAACCCAACAAAAATAGCTGAACATTCATCCAGTGGTGACAAAGAAAAAAAAATAACAATACACAAACTCCATTGCAAGGAATACCAACAAGTACCACTCTTTTTCCTTCCTATCGGACCACTAATTTCCATAACTGTCGTGATAAAACTGTACATTCTCCATATGATTGCCTGAATAATATTTCGACATAAAATTTACTAAAAGCCAAGAAGGAAAAAAAAAAAAAAGGAAAAAAAAATCAGATATAAGTGAATCAAAATCCCACCAATTTATTAACGAAACATAATTCGGATCAACCAAAAACAAACAAAAAAAAAAAAAAAAAAGTTACAATTTGAAATTACAGTACCAGACGGTACGGATTATCGCAGGAGCTGGAATTGGAAGCATTTGAGGAAGGACGGGAAATGTCATCACCCACGACGACCGAAATCAAAAAGAGGAACAAAATCCCTAATTTAACAATTATGGAAGCCATAACCACCCCCAAAAATCAAGAGAAAAAGAACAGAAACTGTTTAAAAATCAGGAAAAAAAAAAAAAACAAAACAAAAATTAATCCCTAAAACATTGTGTAAATTTTTGTTTTTTTCTTTTTCTTCTTCCTTTTCCTGAATAATTCTCAAATGATTGATTAATTGATGACTCAACCTCTCCCACACTTTTCTTTTGTTTCTTTATTTTTTCTTGGAGAGAGAGAGAGAGATAGAGAGAGAGATAAGGAAAGGGGAGAGAGGAATCAGTGAAAATGTGGAGATTTAAATAACAGAAAATAAAAAAATAAAAAAATCTTATCTTAGAGGACAGATACGTCCTATTATTATTACTTTTTTTTTTGTCAAATAACGAAATAATATAAATGGAAAATTGACAAGTTTAGTTCGAAGCAAATTTTATTTTGGCGTGATAAGTCCCAAATTATTATTTTTAAGTTTTTAAGTCCTAAATAAATTTTATATTAGTAAGATAAGTCCTAAATTATTTTTTAAAAATTTTTAAGTCTTAAAAAAATTTACAAATTAAGTAATATAGTCCTTTATTTTTCTCCAAAAATCGTCAAAAAATTATATTTTTCAATGATCCTTTTTTGAAAAATCATAAATTATCATCATACATATTAAAAGATTCAAATTTTTATTTTTTTAAAAAATAATTCAGTAAATATGGTTGAAATAAAAAAATATTAAAAAACAATAACTCTTGTAGATAGCTTTTGATGAGTCTAATAGGTGATATGAACTTTTTTGTCATTTCCCGAGTTGATCAAAAGTATAAAAAATGTTGAATATTTGTATTTTAATTGAATTTCTATGAAAAAAGACTATATTACTAGTTTGTAATTTTATTTGGGACTTAAAAACTTTTAAAAAAAATAATAATAATTTGTGACTTATCTCACCAAAATAAAATTTGTTTGGAACTAAACTTACCAATTTTCCTAATATAAAGTTGTCATCTTAAATATATTATTGGAAGATTGACATGTTTAGTCCTTAACATTTGAAGTTTTAGTAACTTTGGTCCTAAACAATTTTTTCTAATATATTTGATTTTAAACATTACATAATTTGGTGTGTTTGGTCCTTTATAACCAAAAAGCCCTTTATAAATAGTCGATTGGTAAGTTTAGTCCCAAACATTTGAAGTGTTGACTAGTTTAGTTCCAAACATTTTTTTCAATATATTTTGTCATAAACATTACATAATTTTTTATATTTGATCCTTTATGACCAAAACACCCTTTAATATAAATAGTTAACGATCAAAATTTTTGTTGACCTATCACCAAAACGGTAAAATAGTAATGTTGAATTATAATTTTAAAAAAGAAAAAAGGGTGAATATTTATAAATCAAACATGTTTTTCCTACTTTGATAATGTTTATTTATTTTCAAATATCTTTTTTCTTTCAAAATAACTATAATATATTTTATATTTCTATAATATTAATTACGTCATTTCTTTCTAAAAATAATTTTCATAATTTTTTTTTATTTTGATAATAATTCTATTTTGTTTAGTTTCAATAATATTATCAAAATAGAACTATTATTTTTAGTTTTATTTTAAATATTTTGATAGAAAAAGTTATTTTGATATTATCAAAAATAGCTTTGAAAATAGTTCTATTTTCTATTTTGATATTTTAGTTCTATATTTTCTATATTTTTCTATTTTGAAAATAGTTCTATTTTAGAACAAAATAGAACTATTTTATTTTTTCTATTTTCTCAGTAATATTAAAAAAAAAAAAAAAAAAGAGAACTACTATCAAAATAGAAAAAATTATGAAAATTATTTTTAGAAAGAAATGACACAAATAATATTACTGAAATATAAAATATATTACAATTATTTTGGAAGAAAAAATGATATTTAAAAATAAATAAACATTATCAAATAAGGAAAAACATGTTTAATTTATAAATAGTCACCTTTTATTTATTTATTTTTTAAATTACAACTCAAAATGACTATTTTACCCTTTTGGTGATTGGTCAACACAAATTTTGATCTTTGACTATTTATATTAAAGGGTGTTTTGGTCATAAAGGACCAAATATAAAAAGTTATGTAATGTTTTAAAAAATATATATATATATTGAAAAATGTTTGGGACTAAACATATCAACACTTCAGATATTTAGGACTAAACTTGTCAATCGACTATTTATATTAAAGGGTTTTTTGGTCATAAGGACCAAACATACCAAATTATGTAATGTTTAGGACTAAATATATTAAAAAAAATATATTTAGGACCAAAATTAATAAAACTTCAAATATTAATGAGTAAACATGCCAATCTTCCTATATTATTTCAATCAAACTAATTCTGAACGAATATTTAATATATATATATATATATATATATATTCAATATTAAAATTAAGTATTATATTTTAATAGACTTTAAAATTATTCTAAATTTTTATTTTATTTTTCACTCACTAGAGTAATTAATAGTCACGCTTAGAAGCGAAAATGCCTCCAAATCCAAAATGTTAAATTTTTCTTCAATCAATATTTATTTATTTATTTTGATAAGTTTCAATCAATGTTTATCATTTAAAAATATATAAAATTATAATCACATTGAAAAAAATTATAAAGACATAAAAAATATTTTTTGTCATTGCTCCAAATAATTAAAAATATTTTAATCATTTTTATTATTTAAAAAATTATAAATATTGACTTAACATCAATTAAGTGTGTCAGATTTTGTCAAGAAGTTTTAACTCAATACATAACAACCTTGCTTATGATATAAGAGGTCATGAGTTCAAGATATATCATAGGTGAAAGTGCCTCAAAATTTCGAAAAAAATGTATTAGATTTTGGAGTTAATTCAATTAACACGTCTTTTAATTTTATTGGTGTCTTAGATAATATTTTAAAAGATGTGCTAAAAGATCTCAATATTATTATTATTCTCTCTTCTTTTGTGTTATATTACTAAAAGAGAAAATAAGGATAAATAACAAATTTTGTGTCTTACATTTGTAGTTTAATCTATTGTGATTCCTTACGTTTTTCTTTAACCAAAGTGGCCCTTTAAGATTTTTTGTCTAAATTAAAGTACTCTTTTCTCTATTAAATAGTTAATACTTCAAAAATTATTTGTGGTGTTTTTGGACTAGAGTTTTATTTTTGAGTTAGTTAATATTTTTCAAGTTGAGTGAAGAGATTTGCAGAAAAGAATGAGTAACTTGGAGAATGTGAAAAAAGTTATATAGTAAATGGAAAAAATGATTTTTATAGGTGTAATTATGATATAATTATTGGAATATTAGAAAAGTAAAGTGACTTATGGATACCTACTCCCATAGCCTTCATATTTTTTTAAAATAATTTTTTCACAAGTTGACCGATAATGAACAATAGTGTGTCAATTATTGTTTAAACAAGTACCCCCAACTCATCTTGAAAATGAGTAGAAAACTTAACAAACTCTAGTCAAAAAATAGCCTTATATTTTTAGGGACATTTTTTTCAATTCAAAAAGTGAAAAGAGTATTTATATGTTATTTTTATCATCTTTTATTGACGAAAATATTCCCCAAAATATAAATAGCTAATTTTCACTTTAGTTAAAAATATATATAAGGGATCACAACAAATCTAACTACAAATATAAAGAACAAAATTGGTTTATTTTTTGAAAAAATAATTTACCACATATCTATTATATATTAAAATCTAGTTTAAGCTAAGCACAATACAAATGCTATGATAGGTCACGAGTTCAAACCTCATCGTGAATCACGTAAGAGCGAGAATAAATCTGAATTAGTCGAAGTAGTTGCTTCGGATATTGTATAGTCTAACTAAAAAAATTCGAATAAGCTTCAAAAAGTTTTTTTTTTTTTTTTTTTTTTTTTTTTTTTTTGTGAAAATTTAAATTTTTTATGGTTTTTTTTTAT
>JAXGGT010000035.1:6943536-6959259 GCA_035583425.1 Marsdenia floribunda | reverse complement strand
AAGTTCCTTTCTTTCTCTCTAGTTTTTTCTTCTTTCCTTTTACTTTTCTTAATCCCCGAAAAAAGGGGAGAAAAAAATGGTTGAACCTCTGCTTAATTTTGTGTACTAGTAGAAGAGGAATAAAGTGCATCATCAGTGAAGGCAGATGGGCCAGTAGCGTGGAGGATGACAATTAACGATGAAGACTACACATATTTTACTTAAATTAAGAACAACAGTAAGCTTGCAACGGAAACAAATTGCAAACGAAAAATGTTAATCGTATAGGCCACATATTGAAAACCACAGCACTCAACGATCTAAAATTCAGCTTATTCAGAAAAGGGGAAAACAACCAAACTGTGCCGATCTAGAATGGATTACAAGAAAATAGCCTAAATCAAAGCCCCGGTAAACAAATTTAGAAAAACAGAGGTAAAGATGTTACCTTTTCTTAGTACTTGGTGTTGTCGCTCTTCTTTGGGACTTGAGGAATACGGCTAAAGCTCTGGCCTGGCGCTTGCCGTTGGGGATGAGGGCAGCCTCAGGGCACCTGCCGGCTATCAAATCTGGCCTTAACTTCATATGAGACTCGCCGTGAGGAGAGAGGGGAGAGGCAGAGGCGTGGCAGGGCAACATTTCGGGCTCTTGTTCAAGGACCTTTTTGACAAGGGTGCCATCAGTGAAAATTAGGATTGGAAGGAGGCGGTGGTGTTGGTGAAGAGCTTGAAGTAGAAGCTGAGGAGGTTGTGAATGAAGAAATGAAAGAGAAATGGAGAAGATGGAGGAGGAGGGAAAACAAAAATGAATTTCTTCGAATGTGGCGGGAGGAGGGAGAGGTAAAGGTGAATTTCGGGGGGAATAGCTGACCCGAAAAAAAAAAATAATAATAATAGGGAAGAATAAAAGGTTTTGAGGTTTTTGGCAAAAATTTCATAAAAAATTTTCAGGTTTTGAGCGGAAATTTCATAAAAGATTTTGTAGATAAATTATTAATTTTTTTATTATTAAAGTTATTTTAATATATAATTATATAGTTTTTTATTATTTTTTGGCAAGTGTAACATAAATAATATATTAAATAATAATAAATAGTGAATACTTAATATCATTTTTAATTATATAATGTCATTTGATAGGTAACATAAATAATATATAATGTCATTTTCAAATTTTGTAGGTTTAGTTTTTATTATATTTATAACAAATCTAACGGGTTAGATTAAAATTTTAATTTTTCTAAAATAAAAAAGTTTATATATTTGGGTATTAAAATAAAAAACGTACATATATATTTGAAATGACATATATATTAAAGTAATAACTAAATACATAAAAAAATTAAATATATTATAATATTATGTATATATAAAAAATATATATAGAATATAATTTAATAAATTATAAGATATATATAATATATTATATATATTATATCAAAACAAATGACAAATGAATTAGAAAGAAGAAGGGAAAAAATGATTTTTTTTTTTTTATAAAAAGGACAAAAATAATAATATCAATAAATACATAAAATAATATTGAATTGAGATATTTCTACAAATGTAATGGTTATATTAAAATTTTAGTTTTTTTTAAATAAACAAATTTATATTATTAATTCTTATTTCTATATTAAAATTACAAACCTATATGGATGACATGTGAAATAATATCTGATTTACTTCAAATTTTGTAGATTTAGTTTTTATTATATGTCTAACAAATCTAACGGTCAGATTAAAATTTTGATTTTTCTAAAATAAAAAAATTTGCATATTTCGGTATTAAAATTACAAACCTACATAGATGACATATCAAATAATATCTGATTTATTTTGAATTTTGGATAATTAGTTTTTATTATATTTCTAACAAATCTAACGGTTAGATTAAAATTTTGATTTTTCTAAAATAAAAAAATTTGTATATTTCGGTATTCAAATTACAAACCTATATAAATGACATATCAAATAATATCCGATTTACTTCAAATTTTGTAGATTTAGTTTTTATTATATTTCTAACAAATCTAACGGTTAGATTAAAATTTTAATTTTTCTAAATTAAAAAAATTTGTATATTTCGGTATTAAAATTACAAACCTATAAGGATGACACATCTAATAATACCCGATTTACTTCAAATTTTGTAGATTTAGTTTTTGTTATATGTCTAACAAATCTAACAGTTAGATTAAAATTTTGATTTTTTTCTAAAATAAAAAAAATTTGTATATTTCGGTATTAAAATTACAAACCTATACGGATGACATGTGAAATAATATCCGATTAAGTCAAAATTTTTCGTAAATGAATAATTTATACATATGGTTATATCCAACGGTCGAATTAATTATTTGATTTATATAATAAGATGTTATTTATATAATTCATATAAGCATATACATTTGTATCTTACGTTAATAAAACTTTATACTTATATTTAAGAAATAATGAAAATTTTTGGATTATTATCGAGATATATATATAATAATTATGACAATGTGTATGTGTTTAAAATGCATTTATATAGATTAAATATACGATAAAGCCTAAACCCTAAACCTTAAAATACCCTAAAATAGTGCATAAAAACAAAAGCCATCCCTGAGCACTCGCAGATTTGTGAGGCTTAGCGAGGGCCAACTATTTTGAAAAGGAAAAAAAAAAAAGTGGCGCCGCCTTTAATTTCCCAAATAAAAAATAAAAAAAATTTAAAAAATATATGGCCGTCGCTGAGCACTCGTAGATCTGCGAAGGCTCAGCGGGGCATATTATTTCCTCACATAAAAAATAAAAATTTTAAAAAAAAATGAAGGGCCGTCGCTAAGCACTCGCCGATCTACGAGAGCTCAGCAACGGCCCCATATTTCCCCACATAAAAAAATAAAAAATAAAAAAATGTGGTGCCGTCGCTAAGCCCTGGCAGATCAGCGAGGGATCAGCGAGGGCCGTTAGTTTGTCGCAAATTTGTGAGGGATTTGCGATAAACGGACAACGAAATCAATCCCATCGGTAAGCCGTCGTTGTGCCCTCGTTGATTAGCGAGGGCTTGAGCCGTCGCTAATCAGTTGTTTTCGTAGTGATATACACTTCATTATTCTGAATAACAATCACAGAAAAGTGTGGAAATTTGTCAATATTGTTGGTTTGGTTCTAACCTTTTTTTTCCTTAGTAATAGGGAGAAAACAAACATCTTAGAGGGAGACTCTCGTCGACAAATAGGTCTCTTCAGTTTTTATAAGATTTGTGTTGTGGTATATGTTATTCTTACACTCTTATATTACTTTTGAAGATGAATCTGGGTTTATTCTTCATGTTTATTGAGTGGAATTTGTTTTTTGTGAACTTACAAAATTTTCTTGTGGGGCTGGGTTGAATTTTTGCTGTGTTCTTTGTTTTCTCTTTTGTTCCTGGCAACTCTATTGTTATAGCTCAATTCATGTTGATGGGAAATGTAAGGATGTGAGTGATATCAATTCTGTCAGCTCTTTGTACAAGTAGATAAATTAGGAATTTGGCTAGTTTTAACCGTGCACCTATAAAGATTCAAAGTAGATAAATTGGGAATTGTGAAGCATAAGTAGAACACTAGTCTTGCCATGCTTGCAAGGAAGCTTTTTGATGGAAAAATTCCTATAAGAAAGAAGCTTCGGATGATGGGTATTTTTATATTTTCTAATTACTTTTGTTGAAGAAGGCTAAGGAACTTTCAATTCTCTGTGATGTTGAACTAGGATTGATTATCTTCTCCGGTAGTGGACACCTATGAATTTGCAAGCACTATATAAGGTCCGATATATACATACTCATATATATATTACAAAAAAAATGGCAATGAACTTCGGTAGCTACTTTGGACTCAAATGAGTATTAACAATTAATGATGACTTAATATGCCACTTTAATAGCAGACTAATTACATTAGAAATAACACTCTCTCATAAATTAATAAAATATGTCACCTTATAAAATTAAATTAAAATCAAATAATAAAAGTAATAATATTTGATCAAACTTCGAAAAGCATTATGACAATATCATATTATCCGTGCAATTTATAAAGTTAATGTTTGACAAAAATAATAATAGCATATTTCAGTAATGTTTGATTAGTTTTAGCTGATATATATATTTTCTCTGAAGCATATAATTATTTCAAGCAGTTTCTTGAAGAACGCAAGACATGGTTGCATCAGAATTGAACATGGAGTGCATAAAGAGTTTGAAGAAATTAGACCAAATCCCAATCCAAATCATTGTATTATTGGATTTTATATATTATATATTCCCTTTCCTTTTATATGAATTTTTTATTTCTTATGTAAATAGTTTTTCAGTCTTGTAATGTATAATATTCTAGTTTTGAGTTTTCGATTTGTCGTATATTTAATTATATTAGATTTTGAGTTTGCACAAATACAAAATTTGATGAATAGGATTGACTTGTTACATTAATAAATATTTTTTATTTAATGAATTGTATTTTGAAATATTTAATTTTTTTTTATTTAATGAATTATTTTGTATTTTGAATTATTTGAAATATTTTTGTGACATTAATAAATATTTTTAATTTTTAATTTTAATAAAAAATTACTTGAAATTTGAAATTATTTTAATTAAAATAATAAAAGAAAAATGACGGTAATTAAAAAAGGATATTTAAAGTAAGAAGGCTATAAATCGTCGTATTTGATCAATCTATATATGTAATATAAATTTAAAAAAAGAAAAAAAACTTAAAAATTAAAAATACCAGAAACGACGGTTAGGTTGGTTGCCATATCTACTACCCTAAAACGGTGGCTCCTCGGATACTGTATCTAATTTTTATTTTTTTCTTAAATTTTTTTAATTAAAAAAATTAGACTCAAATACGACGGCTGGATGCCCACCATATCTGACTACAAGAAATGGCCAACCGTTGTTTCCCAGTATTGTATTTGAGCATAAATGACGGTTTTGTAGCCGCCGTTTATAAAAGACAACGCAATTTTAAACAACGACAAAAAAAATCAACGTGGAACTGTCATAATTGGCAAATACATTGACCAAGGAGACAGAAACAACGGCTCCTTAGCTGCCGCTTTAGCCTTTGATTCCAGTAGTTGAAGCAATTAAAAAGGTAAAAAAGAAAAGGGAAAAAAAAGTGAAATCATCAATTGGATTTCTATTATCTCCTCCTAAAAGCAGGAGTAACTTCTTTTCGGTGGTGTAATTCCTAAGATTTTTTGCAAGCAACTCTGTAGTTTTTTTGCCCTATAGGTTTGTGAGAGAGATGAATTATTGCTAATGAGAAAGGCGAGTACAATGGTTAAGGCTGTGATTTCTTTTCCTTGTTTACTTGTTTCCTATTACTCAACTGTTATACTTAAAAACTAGTACTATTCATTCATTTTTGTAGGTTGGTGCATGCTTGGTCAGTCAAAATGGCATAATACTTGGTGAGACAATATGTGTTAATCTAATGCATTGAGCTGAAAATGTTTTATTTGGTCTCCCATCATAGTTTAGAAGATCGAAGAAATGTGTATGTCCATGCATTATAGGAGCAAGTACAAGAAATTTGTCCATGTTTTGTAATACCCCCAATACCACATTTAAAATTTGTCTAAATCTGATTTGAAATATAAGATGGGTCAAGTAACTACTGTCAACTTCATTTTTGGCATTGTGGGGATGATTGTCAACTAGTGCTGCCTTACCTATAGTTGTGTATCAGACTTATAGGCCCGAATCACGACATTTTTTTTCTTGATTTAATGACATAGTATTGTAAGATTAGTGAAATTAAATTGCAGATTGAGAAAGTTAAATAAACCACTTTGTTTTTGCCTCATTAGATAGTCTGGGCACTATATTCTAGAGGCGGTACAACTATCATGCTTTGTGTCTCCTTTAGTTCATTAAGAAAGCACTATAGTTCTCTGGTCTTTCTCTTCAACTTTCACAAGTAGCTACCTTGATTCTTCCACTTCTCCTAGCAGATCTCATGTCTTATTAAAATAAGAAGGTCTTGATAATAAATTGCTCATATTTTGAGTCTTTAAACTCTTCTTTGGTTACTTGTGTTTTCTACACCTTAAAAACAAACATTTCTTTTCTGTTTATTATTGGCCTTCTGTTGTTCTTTAAAGTCTACTATTGTGCTTTGGTTCCTCTCCCCCTGATCCATAGAAGGAAATGAAACAAAACTAGGGTGGACGTATTGATGATAATTAAGTTCTTATTACCTTAATCTTATATCTGGCCTTAATTAAAGTATAAAACGGACCTGATATATTTATATTTACACTTCTAATGCAACTGTGCTATAGGATCCCATGCTCTAGTGCTTCTAAATACATTTACATAGCTATGTGATATTTATACATGTATACAACAATGTTTACATAATTTGACCAAATTCTCAATAGAGTTTTGGTCAGATCCCAAGTGTATCGGTTCAACTAGTCAGCCAGTTCTATTATATAAATAATTTATTTTATTTAATATATATATATATGCTTCACTATACGTGAAAACATAGTAAGGATTAGTTCAATCAGTCTAATAGGTCCAGTATCATTGTTGGTCCAACCAATTCAACCTCTATTCAATTGAACTGCAATTTAGTACCATTGTAGGTTTGTACCTCTAACAGATTCCTAGTTCAACTAGTTGGTCTGGTCCCAATTTTAATACAGTGGTATACAATCTTAGTGAAGTAAGGCACATCATACCTTGACATGCGTTTAAAACACGGAAAGTGCTAGGTGCATTTGAACATGTGTTTTTTTTTTTTTTTTTTTTTTTCTTCCCCTTGAAATCAAGATTGTATTTGGAAAAAATTGTACAATTCTTTAGTAGGCACAGGTGGGAGATTATGTATTGAAAAAAAATATATATATTCTGATATAATAATAGAATCACCAGTGATTCATTTCTTTCATACAAAGTTATCATTAAAATCTGAAGATAAAATTGGATAATGTATTATTGTGACACTCCAAGATTTAGTGCATTCGTTAGGCACGTTGTTTATTGAACTTATCCTTCTAAGTATTCAAGTGGCAAGTTCTCTCAAAACTCTCCATCTTTACTACACAATAGTATGATCTAAATGGAATTTTTGTACCTTGCATTGGAAAAAAATTGTAATCTTCTTGAACTGTAACGTAAATTTTATGAATCTTGTTGAATTCAGGGATTGGCTGCTACAATAGATTCCTGTGTGGTTGTCTGGATGACAAGCTTCCTTGGTCAAAGGTACACACGTAGCTTGTCATCACAAAATTGATAGAATTGTTGTATTTAATTCATTTTTTATAACCTATTCATTACATTCCAGAAATCCAAGACAAGAAATCCTCTGGAGACAAAATATCCATAAGTCATATAATATGATTAATCTGATTCCAGCATTACAAGCATTTTCCTTTGAATCATTAGTTTAGTCACAATGCCATCCTTAATTATCTATGTGTGTTTTTGCAGCTATGTTTGTCACGTTGAGGTCAATGCTATCCATAACACAAATCATGCACTACTATAGGGCAAGTTAGTTCCAACACATTTTTTTACCCCTAGCCATTCCCACCTAAAAGAACTCGAAAAGAAAAAAAGAAAAAAGAAAAGAAAGAAAAGGTAGAATTCTTAGGAAGAAAGCAAAAAATAGAAGCTTCACATTGATTAGCAAGTCAATCAGGGGAAGTTGTACGAGATTTAATATATTAATATTAGAGTAAAAAGTGTTTTCGATGCAAGGCTTTTAGCAAGTTTGTTATAGAGATTAACTTTTATTTTTTTGGATGTGTTGACATTGAAGAAGGTTAAAGATAGAATCAAATATCTAAGATGAACCTCCTTCTAAGGAAGAAAGTAAGATTGGATTCAACATAAGCTCTGCGTAAGTTCAATATAAATAAATGTATTATAATAAATAATAGAAGAATGGGAGAGCCACTACTAAAATCAGAGGGGGCCTTCATTTTTGCTTATTATGACGGTTCCATGGAGGTTTTTTTTGCCATCATCTAACATCATGTCATTTTTGATAAATGGCAGCTAAAAAACTGTCGTTTTTGCTCAAATATAAAACTTGGAAACGATGATGGCCAAGACATTGTAAAAAATGATTTTGTAAAAAACAAAAAATTAAAAGGGCAAATACGGCAGCAAGGGCAGTCGCTGTTTCTGGTGGTTAGATATGTTGGCCACCTAGCCATCATATTTGAGTCCAAATTGTTTTTTTAATTAAAAAAATTTTAAAAAAATTTTTAAAAAAATGAAAATCGGATACGACGGTTGGGAGCCGCTGTTTTAGGGCACCAGATACGACGGCCCAACCAACTGTCATTTTTGGTTTTTGGATTTTTTTTTTTTTTTTTAGATATATAGATTGAGTAGATACAACAATTTATGGCCATCATTTTAGATATCTTTTCATTAAAAAATTATAATTATAATCACAATTAAATTAGTTATTAAAATTTAATTACGGGCAAAAAATGAGGGTTCTTAACTATTATTTTTTCCCTAAATAACCATTTATTTTATTTGTTTAATTAAGTTAATTTTGAATATCAAACAATTAAAAAATAAAAGTAACATATGTAAATAATTAGAATTAATTCAAAATACAAAATATTTCATTACATAAAAAGTATATAATAATTCATTAAATAAAAAAATATTTAATAATTCCAATGAAAAAAGAGTTTAATATAAAACCTAAACCATCAATGTATACAATTCAAAATTGGGATCCGGTGGGTGTGGTCGGGAATTTGAGCCAACTACTAGAGAACTAGCACTAGCTGGGTAGAGGTGTGGGGAACAGTTTCTAATCTACTTACCAAAAGATCAACTGTAGTCTATAATTGTGAAATCATCAAGTTATGTGTTTGAAGTTTACACTAAATCGGTTCCTGAATCCGAGCCTGAATAATCGCCTCAACTCGGGCCTCCACCTCTATCCAAATCTGAGATTTATTTCCTCCTCATTCATAGGAGTTGGCGCTACCACAGGCTGTTTTAGAATAGAAGTAGGGGTCGATCCCTTACCATGGCCTCGAACATGACCCCTAGTCTCCTGACCGAAATGACAACGAAAGATTGCATCTTTCGCCAAATCGGTGTGCTCCTCCTCTGCCAATGACTACCACTCATACTCTAAAGTGTCCTACATATGAAAATTTAAATAAACAGTTATAGTATATAAGAAAACATAACAAAATATGCAAAGATTATACTTATAAAGAATAAGTTGAAATACTTACAATGATATTGGCTGTGGATGCGTCTATTTGGTGTCCATGCCACTATTTGGTTGGTAAGAACATGTTGTACTGAGATGTTGATAGACCATCAGATACCCTCTACATAAGACATATATGCACGATATATATATTATAATATTCCCCAAAAAAGTAACTTATTAAATTATTTAAATGTTTATTTAACAATGTACCTGTTGTAATAGAATAGAATGTGGTGTACTCCTTGTGGCATGAGGATACACAATCTGGGCCCTATTCTATCCATTCTACTCAACCGCTTTCTGCAAAGTCATTTTGTATACATTAGTAACAATTTAATAATTAAGTAATAAAAAATAAAAATAAAAATAGTAATATATATACCTATGTAACCTTCAACTGCCAATAATCCACAAGCATCCTCCACTGATGTGGATCTACCCTCTGATTGAAGCAATCTAGTATGATCCCTCCTTTGTGTGGCTCGTACTACTTCTTCTTCAAAGTGCACTTCCAATCTCTCCAAGATGAACCTACCATCTTCATGGTCAAACTATTGCCCACGGGAGAGATAGTAGAATTTTGTTGAAAAGTATTACATGATTAGTACATATAGTTCAACGATATTAAATGTATTAAAATATATAAAACAACTAAAAAGATAATTACTTACTTGCATCTCCTGCCAAATGACCTCCTTATTATTGTCAAGAACTGAATACCAATCTCTATCTGCTAAAGAGATTCAGTTGGACATCCGTGCAAAAAATGTTGTATATGAAACTATAAATAGTAGCATCATGATCGATGAGTCCTCCATCTGCACTAAGTTGCACTTGCAATCTCAAGAAGTTGTATTCTCCCCAGTCTCGGGGTAACGTCCCACCTCCTTGAATTCGGCTGCTAGAAGAACCTATGGCATATCAAAATTCACACATAAATAACAAACAAAATTAATGGATCAACATATTTAGTAAAATGTAAAAGATGAACACATGTTTTTACCTAAATTACTAGGCCCTAATGTCTTCGGCCGTGAAGTAGGAGGACCCAAAGTTGGCTGAATAGTAGGTGGAATAGGAGTAAGAGTAGGTAGAGTGTAACTAGAGTAGGAGTAGGTGCAACAGGAGTAGGTACAACCGGAATAGGTGCAACCAAAGTAGGAGTAGGAGTGGGAGTGTATATAGAACGTACAGGAGGTAAAGGAGGAAGGTTTCCAGTGAAACCTTGCATACATGGTGCCATGGTGGAATGGACAGAAGGTGAACTAGAAGATGAGGCCGATATGGTCCTCGAAGATGCTAATGCTAATATCTCCTGTAATGAGGGCCTATGGGTGTCCATTTCCTACCCATTTTCAAAGTCCTTTCAAAAGACATAAACAACAAAAGTAAATATAATAAAAACATCCTACCACGTTACATCCAAGTAAATATAATAAAATCACAATAAATGTCAACTCCAAATAAAAGGTTAAACTCCATGTAACTTAACAAATTTCCAATGCTAACTTCAAGTAACAAAACAGATTTCCAATACCAACTCCAAGAAAATTAAAAGTTTTGGCAAACTTTCCCCTAAAAAATTAGCATTTTCCCCATTTCAAACTTATCACCAACAATAAAAAAACATCCAAATATATATATAACTCAACAATTTTAACTTAACAAAAGTTAACTACATCAACATTATATTTCCAACTCCAAGTAAATTTTAATTTGTTAAAAAAAGTAAGCCAACATAAATGAATTTCAAACATAAGTCAATTTGAAAATCCAAGTGAATAAGTGTTGTATGTTAACAAAATTCCAAGGTCAATTCCAATTCCAAGTAAATATAGTTAGCACAAGTATATATACAATTCAAAGTATATTTGCTCAAGTACACAATTTCAATAAAAAGTTAAACTCCAAAATAACTTAACAAATTTCCAATGCTAACTCCAAGTGACATAAAAAATTTCCAATACAAATTCCAAGAAAATTAAAAGTTTTGGCAAAGTTTCCCCTAAAAAATTGACTAACATTACTTAATAAGTTAACTTAAGTAAATTTATTTAACTTAAATGAAGATTTCCTAACTACCCTTAACTAAATTTAGTAAAGTTAAAGCTTCATTTCATTAAAATTAACTAATTTGAGCCCTTATGCAGGTTAACTAATTTAACCATAACTTACTAAATTAACTAATGTGAACTTAGGTTTGGATAGTTAACCTACCTAACTTACTTAAAGCTAACTATTTTACCTACACGTAACTCTCATAAGTTTTTAACAACTTCACTTAGTTAAATTGTAGGTTTACTTAATAGTTCTTTAAAGAAAATTAAAAATTTTGGCAAAGTTTCCCCTAAAAATTTGACGTTTTTCAATTTCAAACTCAACATTTCAACAAAAAATACCCAAGAATTTATAAACCAATCACTTCACTCAAAATTATATAAATTATATTAACCCCACAAGCATTTCAATCACTCAAATAATCAATTTGACACAACATTCAAGAAGTAAAATTTACTCAAAAAATCTAACGTAACAAAAGTTAAATAAGTTGGACATAACTTAACTATTATTAACTTAAGTATTTACTTAACTTCTCTAACTTAATCTAAATAAAGTCAACTAATTTAATTAGTTTTCACTTAAAATAAATTTACTAAACCTAACTAAAGTTAACTAGTTTTATTAAACTTAAATTATGTTTTTTCAACTTCATTTACCAACATTATGTAATCTTAAGTTAAAATTGACTAAAATTACTAACTAATTTACTAATCTAACTTAATGTAATTAAATTTATCTCAAATATATTTTTTTAACTTCATGTATCAACATTATGTAATCTTAAGCTAAAATTGACTAAAATTACTTACTAAGTTAACTTAAGTAAATTTATTTAACTTAAATGAAGATTTTTTAATATCCCCTTAACTAAATTTAGTAAAGTTAACTAATTTAACTATAACTTACTAAATTAACTATGTTAACTTAGGTTTTGTTATTTAACCTACCTAACCTACATAAAGCTATATAATTTACCTATACTTAAGTAGAGTTTTTATTAAATTCACTTAATTAATTAAATTTAGCAGAATTAATGGTTCTTAAAAGAATATTAAAAATTTTGGCAAAATATCTCAATTTCAACCTGAACATATCAATAAAAAAAACCCAAGAATTTAATGTAAATCAATGTTAAAATCCCTTACTTAAATCAAAAGAGTATTAAAATAAATGAAATTACACCAATCACATTCTATACGTATACATATATACTAAACTACCAAGAATCAATACATACATAACAAATGTTACAGAAAATTAATACCAAGAACCCAAACAAAATTAAACTGTATATATACATATATACTAAATTACCAAAAAATCTTTACTTCATACCAAAGAATTTCTAAAAACATACTCAGAAACTAAGGAAAAAAAAAAAAAACGGCATACCCATATCATTAAACACTTTAGGCATATGCATATAAATATTATATAAACAAAATAATCCAAAAATTAAAATTCAAAGACTTACAATAGATAAACATATGAAAACCCAACAGAAATAAACAAAAATAATCAATGGGAAAATCGGGTAAGGGGTTTAAAGCAGAAAAAAAAAAAAAAAAAGACAGAAGAAGGGAAAATGCATTTTTTTTCAACTAAACTAATGGGTTTAACTAACCGAACAAAAACATAGCAAAGTATACCTAATTTATCGAAGATTCTTGATGAAAACTAGGTTCTAGTATGTAAAAATGGAAGAAGAAAGAAGAAAGAAGAGGGGAAAAAAAAACAAAAAATCCCACCACTTTTGCAACCGATGCTTCACCCGCAACCAACCCGACTTGACCAGATCAGTTTAGGTGTCGGGTGTGGTCCAAAATAAAAAAAATAAAAAAAAAAAAAACTTTAATGAGCCAAAAATGGTGGCCCAATTGCCATTTCTGAATGGGCAGGGCCGCTATTTTTGTCCCAAAAGTAAATAAAATAAAATAGGCCGCCTTCAAAAAAAAAAAAAAAAATTTCTCTAATCGGCAAAAGACGACTGCCCAACCGTTGTTTTTGGTTTGGCCGAGTTGTCTTTTTTTACCCAAAAATTAAAAAAAATAAATAAATAAAATGGGCTACCTTTTTTTAAAATTAAAAAGTGGGTAAAAAACAACGGCCCAACTGTTGTTTTTGGCCGGGCCAAGCCATCATTTTTGAGTCCAAAATTAAAGAAAAAAATTGATTTAGGATTTAGGGTTAAGGTATATTTTAGTATATAAATTATTTTTAAAAACTTAAATAATGTGATAATCATTTCATACATAAAAGTACAATATTTCATTAATGTAAATTACAATGCATATATTTATACATATTATATAAGGAACATCTTATTATATATTAAATAATGAATCCGACCGTTGGAATAACTATATACATAAATTATTCATATTGACAAAATTTTAATTTAATCGGATATTATTTCATGTATCATCCATTTATATTTCTATATTTAATACCAAAATATACACATTTTAATCAAACCATTAGATTTGTTAAATATATATTAAAAAAAATACCTACAACATTTGAAGCCAATCTGATACTATTTCATATGTCATCTATCTTCTTTTGTAATTTTAATATCGAAATATATACATTTTTTATTTTATAAAAAATCAAACATTTAATCCAACCATTAGATTTATTAGGAATATATTAAAAATAAAATCTACAAAATTTGATGCCAATCCGATATTATATGAATATTGATGGAAGTTATAAACTCGTATTTTGAGCAAAAACCACGCTTTGTAACCGGCATATTTGCTCAAGTGAGACATCGTATTTGCGCAACTAATACAACACTATAAGACGATTGTATTTGGTCACCACTACCATTGTATTTGCTAAACCAAATATGATGATTCACAAAACCGTTGTTTTAGACTTGCACATTTTCTAAAAAATTATCAAAAATGATGGTGAGGGGCCAAATCGTCATATTTGGATCAAATATGACGGCCATGAAGCCGCCGTATCTGGTAGCCAAAAAAGATGGTTTGGAATTGCCGTATTTGATATGCATCAAATCTGCCAACTTTTTTGTAGTGAGTAGAATAGAAAATGTGGATCTATGAAAAGCCTAGCCAACCTTATAAGAAGAAAAAGAGAAAAAAGTGAAAGATTAAATATAAACAATGAACCCTTTTTTTGTTATTTTGTTACGAAAATATTACTTTTTAACTTATTATTACTATTATGCAGAAACTTTATGTTACAATGTTTTCCTGCAACGAATGTGCAAAGATAATAATTCAGGTGAACTAAGCACGATATAGTTTGTTACCCTTGTACTATAATATAGTTTTTTGTTTTTTGTTGTTGGCAAACAAGAAAGGACGCCACAGTTAATTTACTAGGCATTTTTAACGTATTATGTTCTTAAAATTGTAGTCAGGAGTTTCAGAAGTTATATATTTTATGCAAAAGAGGTATACAGACACTAAAATTGCTTATGTTGCTTCAAAAAAGCTTCTATCAATGGCGAGCGTAAAAGAAAGTTTGATTTTATTCAATATGTATTTATATATATATAATTTTGAGTTCTTAAGTCATAATGGTTCCTTAATTGCATCAATTATTGGACTATTTGCCATTTTATTCTCTAAATTATTTTTGCTTGGACAAATAAATTGGTATATTTTTATATTTTAGTATTTTTTGTTTGACAAATGAGCCTTGGCAACTTTTTGGTAAGGATTAAATTCACGGCTGTCGTCAAACCGGCCAAGATTAATTTAAACTGGAAGCAGTACAGTGTTCACCAGGTCATCTCCCAAGGAAGCACTAATCGTCAAATCAAAATTAAGAAACCGCTGATATCAATTGAAAAAGGGGGGTTTTATGTTTAACGAAAATTTAAAAAGCAAATAAACAAGATGAACTAGAATGCAAATCAATAATGAGAAAACGTAATCAGCCTAAGGTTGATGATCTTGTTTAATCCTTCCTTGTTCTACTAAATATTTTTGAACTCCTAATCTGATCCCTTGATTAAATAATAATTTAGAATCCCAAATTAGAATTTCGATCACCTACTAATAATGTGTTAAAATTCGATTAAACACTAATAGATTTCCTAGACAATCGCCTAATCCATCAACTCATGTTTAATCTAAAATATGTGAAAATCAAGGTAATCCATGAATCCATGAAAAATCTAGATTTGAAAGCAATTAAAAAGAGATAATCGCATGAGTTTAGTCAACAA
Source organism: Marsdenia floribunda (assembly GCA_035583425.1). Classification (NCBI taxonomy): domain Eukaryota; kingdom Viridiplantae; phylum Streptophyta; class Magnoliopsida; order Gentianales; family Apocynaceae; genus Marsdenia; species Marsdenia floribunda. The sequence continues at coordinate 6,943,768 of JAXGGT010000035.1, read as the reverse complement.
TCGCCAACAAAACTAAATTCAATCTCAAAAATTCAGCCCAATGAATAATCATTTAATTTCATAAACAAACACAATCAAATCTAAAAAATCATATTACAACCCGAAATAAATGATGTACTAGAACTTCGAATTGCCCTGAAAGCATCTTCCCCTAAACCAATTACAAGGTGCTTACGCTGCCATTACAAAATCTTGTAATGTCTCCATGATTTTCCGAAAATCTCTCTTTGTA
>JAXGGT010000035.1:6900011-6911576 GCA_035583425.1 Marsdenia floribunda | reverse complement strand
TTCTTATCCCAGAAACCAATATTTTGTCCATTAATTTCTAACCACCCTCCATTGCACCTCTGTACTCAGCAAATCTCTTCCTTGAATGATGCTTTTCCATATACAATTTGACTTCTAGTAATCTTTGGTCTTCAAAAATCTACTCAAAGACTGAATTTGATTAGTTTAATATCTTCCATTCTTGTTTGGCTAAGAGAGATAAATTAAAACCTTCCAAATTCTTAAACTCTAAATCCTTCAGCATATTTGGTAGTACAAGTGTCTTTCCTATTTATATATAAGGTGCATTCTCCTAGCTTCATTATCTTCATTCCAATAAAACCTACAAATTATTTTTTCAATTTTTTTTTTTTTAAATTATTCCTTTCGAAAATTTATAGATGGACATTGTACAAGTTGGGATGGTTAAAGTTCTAAGACGCATACCAATTTTGTCGGGACTCAAAAAGATTTGAAGGAATATACTCAAAAGAATTAACTATTCTCGTATTTATTCTCTATCTCATGCAAGAATTAACTTTTAAATCTCGTTGATGATATTAAACATCCTCGTACAGAATTTATAAATAAATTATCATTCTCTATTTTTAATTAAAGTCATAAAATAAAAAACTAAATATTTATTAAAATACATGTTTTAGTTTTATTTTTAAAAAAGATCAATAATTAAAGCTATAATTGTTATTATTTTATTTATATATATAATTTAAATAAATCTTCAATTACTATTTTATTCATTTTTATTTAATATAATAATTATAATTTATTTATAATAAATATCAATAATTACATATATATATATATATGTATATAATTATAATTTTATTTTTATATAAATATATAATTAATATATATATAGAGAGAGAGAGAGAATGAGAACAGAAATAGAGACACATATCAAGATAAATACCATCCCCATCCAATCAAATAAAAAATTTTCAAGTCAAAACATGACCAAATCGCGAATTTTCTATCATTTTCAATTATCAAATGATAAAACCCTTTTAAGTTGCTAACATAAAAAACCCTCTTTAATCACTAAAGATTTGCATAATTTTTTTTAGGCATTACCACATATTCAAGTGTTTCTAAATATTCCTCCTATACCTATCTAACTCAGGATTCTGGTGTGGTAACCAAGTAATAAAATACTGATTCAAATTAATAAACCATTCCTTGAAACTTATCTGATCAGCAGGAAAAAAAAATAAAAATAAAAAACTATCCAATTAGACTACGCCTTGATAAGAAAAAGACTCAACATGCAGAAGAATGCAAAGAAGCCAACTAAACCTCCTATAAAAATCTTCACTGAACTATAATTTTGTGAGGCTTTGCCTACATGATAACGATGCCTTCAGGTTTACACTGTTAAATCTCCATTGTCAATTACAAAATCTTAAGAACTATCAATTTAATGGAGACTCTGTTGCTATATATATATATATTCCCCTGATGATTAAGCTATTTTTGTAAATAGAATCAATTAAGAGATCACAACATACAGTAGGTAAGAGGATCAATGCTGGAAAAGGATTAGGAAGTTGATCTTTGCCTCATCCATTTTGTGGCTGACCACTTTTCTCCAGACAATACTTCACATCCACCATGGATACTATTTAGATCTGATTGTCCATTCAGTCCCTGATAGAAAAAAGGATCAATTGATATAAATCCATGCACATCCACACTACCAAACTATTTTCATCAATTAATGAATCTTGAATGTATAGTGCATTTGTTAACTCAGTTTCTAACACAATCTGCATGACGTCCTATAATTTGTATGCAAGAGTTTCTATAGTTGTGATTAATTCATAAATGTCACAAGAGATGGATCAACCTATTAAGTCTTGGGGAGTGTCATAATGTTACAGACAGGAACACATTTCAACAAAGTTTTCTAGAATTCAAAGTAGTGGATCACTGGAAATCATATATAATCTAAAAGGCTACAGTAAGCCATGGTTTAGTTTTGTAATGAATTGATATGGTTATTACTGTATCTTACAGCCCCAATTTAATGCAGTTTGAAGCCTCAAGTTCTTGCTTGAGTCCTCACTAAAGGTGCTCCAACAGAAAGCCACGTGAAAGAAAGTTGTCACCTCCCATTTCACCATCTCACATATTATTTCCCATCCTACAAGATTTGCCAGATACTAAAGGAAATATTTTTCCTCTTGATAGTTCTCATGTCAACTACCGTAATTTCATTGTAAACTAAGCATGCAAACGAAATCCATTTTCATTTTCATTCAGCTCTCTTTTACTTTCCCTAACTATCTTCACAAGGTATTTTTGTGTAATTCATATAAATACTAAATTATATCTTGCATACCTATACAAGACACTAAAATAGCAGTCTATGATAGCAGGAATTGACAGTCTAAGCTCCAAATATAAGCAGAACGTAGAGCTATAGATTGCAGCAAATTTGAAGGTCCAGTAAGGATTATTTGAATTAGCTATTTCATAGGGACATTAGTCCTTTTAGCTCTTTTAATGGATAAGGGGAAAATATGACAAACCATGCTCCAGAAAAGCACAGCGTCTCCTTTAGCAGGCTTTACACACAATCCTTGGACCATTTTCCCACCACAGCTACACTCCTCTGAACCAGCCTGTAGACCAAAACATTTGGATAGTTCAGTAAAGGACAAGCAGCAATATAATGTATGGATAACATAACCACGCTTACATATCTCCTTACAAAATACTGAGATAACAATTCTACTACAGATAAGGATTTACTTATCAAGCTTGTTGGAATGTTTGGTAAAGAAAGTTCAAGCCTATAGATTAGGTAAGCATGTGCTAGGTTTTTTTCTTTCCAGAAGTTGCAACTGTATTTGACCTTTGAAATATGTGTCTCTGAAAATATTAGAAGACTTGTGGAATTAGAAATTTTTACATATGAGACAGATTAAATTTGACCTCCTAAAATATTTCATCATATTTAATTAAAATAGGAACAGAAGCTTGCAGTCATCTAAGATGCAAATGTGGAGAGTTTCCCAGAAATCCAAGCAACTAAATGTGCACGAAATGACTAATAATTAGATGGAGATACCATAATCATAAATAGGACTGTTCCTCATCAAGGATTCATACAATAAATGAAAAAGATCTCACTCTTTTACTTCTACTTGTCAAAATTTATACTTCTCCTTTTTTTTTTTTTTTCCCTCACTTGTCACATAGAAAATTAAGTTGCATTTATTGATGTTTTTTCCATAATAACCCTATAATTAATACTTTACAATTAATACTTATTAATTATTCTTATTGAAGAGAGTAAAGTCAAAGGATATTTTATTCTTTCTAATTAAAGACACATTAATTTTCTTGTTTTCTTAAAGTGTGTGTTTTTTTGTTTGTGACAAGGAAATAAAACAGAGGCAGTATATGAATTCAGCAATCATTTTTTACTTGCTAGGAAGAAATACTGGAATAAACCTAAGAACCATATCAGGAGTTATCCACAAAAACATCTTATTTGAAGTTTGGTTTAAAAGGTTTCACCATAAAACGTCAAATTTAATCACCAAAGAATGGGAATATGAAAAACATATCAATAGATGTAAAATGCTACTGCATATAGATACCATTGGAAAGTATGTTTCTCCCCCTTCCACGTTGTCACTTAAATACATCAGCATTGTTGCAATTCGTTGACCACCATGCTGCAGATTAAACTGTAACAAGAAGAGTCCTCGCTAGCTTAGAATTATGAGCTTGCCGCAGGCAACAATAGACAAGAAAGCTAACCAGATATAGTCAATAAACATAAAAAGAATATGAATATTCTAAAGCAACAGACAGAAAACTTACAGTGTCAGAGAAGTAGTCATGATGGGGTTTGTAAAACTGGTCTTTTTCATACCTGTACTGCTGCACATATCAGTTTCAATATCTAAAACTGCTTCTTTCAAATTAAACATTCAAGAAGGAAATCATTAAGCTACCAACCTTAACACTTGAATGAGCTCCCCATTTTCTACTGGTACTTGAGAATACACAGAGATGCGTTTTTCAATGGCCTGATTGTGGAAGAAAGGAGGGAAGTGATGAATGAAAAGAGTAATTTTATTGATAACTATCCTCTTTGGTTAAATTAATTATGTTGATAACCATAGTCATGAGTGTCCAAAAAATGGGCAAACATCCATCCTATATTATCTCAGTGCTTGCACCAAAGAAGGACCTACTACTTAGCCACATGACCAAAGGATGCCCTAAGAGAATAATTAATTATCACTATTTCTTTGGGATAGTTTTTCAGGAATTTTTGAAATGACTCTGTTTAATTATCACTATTTCTTTCACCAATGATGGCCATTGTTGAATATGACAATCTGACGTCTCAGATACTTTTATTCAAGTAAAACATGGCAGAATAGCTAGAACACATTGTAACTTTGATTACTGAGGAAGGTGCGACAGTAGAACTGAAAGAATTTTTTCCCAATGAGTCTTTATCAAGTTACTATAACCATTTATTCAAAGTGGTGGTGAAAGTCAGAAAGTCAATGTTTCAATTGCAGGAGAACAGACTCTTGACAGAGCGCCAGAAGTCATATGCAGACCTAAAATCATGAAAACACATGAGCATGTTAGTTGAACCATTATTCTTTAAATTTCTACTACCCTTGGTTGTTGAACCTCTTTTAAAGAGGATATGGAAGACATCTTCATTAAAGACCTGACTTTTTGTGCGCAACACTAAACAAAACTGTTTCGAAAAAGCATCTCCAAGATAGCTTTCCCAGACACAACTTTCTGACCTTCTCTTTAAGCTAAAAGTAGAAGTGAAAAGCAATCAAGAATAGTTCAAAGTAGCTTACAGAAATAAAAAAAACAAGAACAAGACATAGATGTTGAAGTGTATGGCTTTGGAGGGGAAAATTGGTTCCTCATTTTGAGGCATGCATCATCTTTACCCCCCACTTTAATGCTGTAAATAAGTTACTTCTATACAAATCCATACGGCTAAATCTACAAAAGCAAAAACGTGTCCTAAGATTGGTATAAGTGAAAATCAGTTATGATTAATGAAAAGGCAAGGAGATCTAGCACCTCAGTGACCTTTTTTTGGATTAGGAAAACACAACATAGGAGGACTTCTGGAAATGTCAAACTCCCTTTGAATAAGCTTTATATATTTACTTGCCTCTGCCTTATCACTTTTTGTTGCAAGGTAGCTTTTCAATGAAACTAGTTCTTTACTGATAGTTTTGAGGTCCTTCAATATTTGATGCATTTTTTGACTATTTAAGCCATCATTTATAGTTCCATTTGTACATATCCAGCATTATCCACTTAGTGCCAAGAAAAATGTATTTATCTCAGTTTACAATTTTTTAAAAAATTTTATTGAAGAAAAACAATGAACTCAAAAATACCAACCTGAATCATAGGATACTGTTTCTCTTCATGGGTCAAAAACATACCAGAGCTTGTCCTCACATTACTTCTCATTCCCTGAAAACATGTACACCATCATCAAACAAAAACTAGGTACGTTTCACAAGAAATTTGCAAGCATTTGATGCAAAATATCTTTTCCAAATCCTTGAGAATTTCACAAATTGAAAAGAAACCAATAATGTAATCCCTTCATCCAAAAACACAGGCCCATGTTTATATTTTCCAATGTCCTGAAATGATTTATCTAAGCTTCCATCACTAAACTCCTAATACAAGCATTAAATTTCACTAAGACATAGGTCTACCAAAAACATGCTGAAATATTAAGCATGGGAATAATTTATTTCCAGTCAAATGCTCTCTCATAATCTTTTTGGCCAGCAAAGAGTGCATATCCATTCAAGATGCACCAAGTAATTACCAAAGGAACCTCAATTCAATGAATTAGAAATGTTTCACACTTTTTTTTTTGTAGTATATAGATAATGTATTTCTAAAAGGTACTTAAAAAGACAAATATATGAAGTACTTATTTAGTATAGCATCTTGTTCCTTCCTTCCGAAACAGGCTCTTTTCAAAGAGAAAAATACTGTCAATGTGGAAAATTATATTGTGCTATTTTTCTAGTCATACTATAAAGCCTACTATGAGTATTTTAGTGTGAATAAATGTTTTTTCATGTTATATATATATATAAAAGATGGATAAATGGTCTTGAAAGCATTTACTGCTGACAACATATGTTTTATATATGAAAACTGTTATAGCTGTTTCTATAAAAGAAACTTGCTTACAAACTTATGATAGTTCTACAATGCTGCAGATGATTCAAAAATAAATCAGGACCCATATTTTCTGAGTTTAAAAGCACAGAAGGTACAATATAGCATACTGAGACTGGGCACTTAGTTTGAATTGAGTATGTATATGTGAATAACAAGTAAGTTTGTTGAAACCTTCAACCAGTAAAGCATTATCATAGAATTAAAACTAGCATTACATACAAACCTTTCCTGTTTTTGAATCCACAACAGTGGAAACCTTCAGACGAGGAAAAGCAATAGTTTTGAGGTAATCACATTCCTGAAAAGTTGCAAAAACTTAGCTCCTGATTAATACGGTTACTTACAACATTATTTTTATCATTAATAGGGTTAGTGATAGGACTGAATTTCTTAACAGAATATAAATTCCAGAAATTAAGGTGGTCCTTTATAGAATTCTTGATGGAAAATATGTTTACTAGAGCGAATTGGACATTCAATTTTGGAATTCCCAAAATAATATGGATATTCAGTTTTGGGCAGAGGTGGTATATTATTAGGGATTCCAATCAATTTTATTTTAATTCTTAGCAAAATTCTTCCAAAAAAATCTCCTCATTTATTTCTGTCGGAGCATACTTTCAGCTATTAATGCTTCAACATATTAAGTTAGATCAATATAGTCCAAACATTTCTATTAGAAAAGGTGAAAAAGATAAGTCAAAGACTACAGTACTATAATTACTTGAATGGACTAGTAGCCACATAACTAAATAGAGTGAAAGTGAACATGTCCAGGTCCTGAAAGAATCAACATTTTTATATCAATTTAACTTCTGGGCTATAATTGTAGCCCTCTCTGCTCAAAACCTGATCTATGCACAAGGATGTTTAATGAAAACCACCCATGTAAGAGACCACCATGGTTGTAGTAGGCCTCAACATACAAGCAGGGAGAAGCTAACAAAAATCTTCAACTCATACTGCACCACAGAACAAAAAAAAATAATGGATACTTTTCCATAAACTTCCTCAGAATGCAGGATAGGTGCATCAGAAATACAAACCAGATAAGTAAAAATACTTCCTTAGAAGCAGACATGGCTTTCATCATAGAGACAAAAAGTTTCTGTACAAATTCTCTAGATACATTAGACAACATAAAATTTTATATAAAGCAAAAAGAAAGAAGAAGAAAAGAAAAAAATGAAAAAGGGTTGTAGCTGAGTATGAGTATCATGACACAATATCATATCGAAAAAGTTATAGAATTTGTGGGCAGCAGCATGGTAAATATAGCACTAAAAAAGAAACTAAGAAAGATACACAAAAAATAAATAAAGAAAGAAAGTATGCAAACCCTTATACCTCATTGCTTAAGAAGTTATGAAACAGTATGATTCTTGGTGACCAGCTCATTATTTCAGGTTTGACCTACAAATGAAAGAAATGCAAATGATGAATAAAGATTCTCAAAGATAACACAATATCCAAACAGTACTTCAACAGAGCATGCCAATAGCACTTGCATACAGCTAAGTTTCTCATTTTTCAATTTATTTGGTGTTCATTATATCTACAATTAGAGTAATAGCTCTGACAAGTATACAAAGCCCCCTATAAATTCTTTCACTCCCTTAAAAAGACAGTTTCTTTTACTTAAGGAACCAATTTCCAGTTCAACATGGATGCTAAAGATACCTAAGTCAACACTAAAAGGAGAGATCATTTGTATGTTTCCAGGGCAACTTGGCAAGTCATCTCAGCATTATAGAGGTCTTAAGTGGATATGCTAAAATTAGGCAAATAGCACTACAGTCAATCTTGCATATCTTCAATCAGTAGAAAATTTCATCAGTATTTGAGAAAGAAAAACAGTATAAAAACTCAAAACACTGATTCACTTGAAGAAATTTCAACTAATATATCACCATCTATCCATTTGCATCAACTAGTAAGTGCAAAAAAAATGTATACCATGCACAATATATGCAATTAATTCACATTTATTTCATATGAGATCTGGTCACTATTTTATCTTTTCCCAAAAATTTGACAGAACATGCAGTACATGATGAAGATAAATATCATAAAATAGTAAAAGATGAAACATACATATCCAATACGTAAAATTACGGCTTCTCTGTCATCAGCCCAATGAGAATAGCCTGATACACGGAACACGTCAGTAAGAGCATGGACATGGTACAGATAAAAAGAACCATTGTTCTACCAGATGGATCTGAGGCTCTCTAAGAAGAATAGAAACCAATGTGCAAGTGTCATTTAAAGGAAATCAGTACTATAAATGATCCAAGTGAGCATATTTGGTCAAAAAGGAAAAAAGGAAAAAAAGAAAAAGGGTGTCTGTCCTGAGAAAAATGGGTAAAGGTGGTGAAACAAGTCATGATGGAACTCCTACGACTATCATCTATGCAGCTAGACAACCTTATGAGCAAATCAAATAATTAAATCTTGAAGATGTTCCCATCACATGGAGTTGTTGCCACCATAAGTAATCCTAAAACTAGCAGATGCCAACAGCTATTTCTTACATGAAAGGTTCAACAAATTGAACAAGCTGCATGCTTCAAAGTTTTATGGTCATAGCAGAATTAGATGCAGAGTGAGTTTGCAAACAATATCTGCATGAGATCATTTGGTATGTTTACAGGTGTAAATGATCTGTTAGAATGGTAAGCATCAAGAGTGTCCAATTGGGAAGTGAAAACTCCATTCTCTCTCCATGATTTGGATAAAAGAATCAATTTTTCATACGAACCAGAGTGGATATCGAACCAAAAAAATTTTGTCAGTTTTCAGTTCAATGGCTAAACCGTAATCAAACCAAAATACTATAATTAAAATTAAAAATTATATTATTATAAATATTAAAATTTATTCATATTAAAATATAATTCAACTATATTAAACCATAATAAGATAAACACTCAAATCTTCAACTAAGTCTTGAAACCAAAATTGTGGACTGTATTAACAATATTTCTTCATTAAAAATGAAAGAAACTAATTTGTATTTGTTACAACTGTATCACATTGATTAAATATTGCAAAAATATAAATAAATGAACTATCTTTTTTTATTTTTTTTTTTGATAAGTAAATAAATGAACTATCATAATATTGAAGGTTTAACAAATACAATTCAAGAATGTTGAGTTTTAATTGGTTTTTCCATGTTTGCACACTTCGGTGGAGTTTTGAACTCTTTTTCATGTTTAATATTAAAGTACACTAGTTTGAGCATTTTTTAAGATAATTATGTAAGGGAAATTGGATACTTGTTTAAAAATAGCTCAATCTTATAATTACTTAACGGACCTTTGTTTAAAATTATATTAGCTTGGCCTGATTTACAATGTCTAAAAATTTGACCAGATTGATCAAAAAGGACTGTTACCATTTAAATTAAATACAGTTTTTTGGAAGAATCTATAACAGTTTTGTTTGAATGGTCCAAACAATTACCTGTTCACATTGGCCAGTCCAGTATAAAAAGAAGTGGGCAAAATGACTGTAAATATTCTAGTGTCCCAGTAATAAGTCTACAATGACTAAACCACTATGCAACAACTGCTACCCATTATCAATTCTTTAGCATTTTTTATGAGTAAGACATATGCCATTATTCTTGCCCAAGATTTGATGGGCTTGATACATACATGAACAGACAACAAGACAAGAAAATTGACAAGTTTGTACTAGTAAAGAAAACCATAGGGAAATTGACCTTCACAACCTTGAATAAAGGAAATTGCAACAGGTAATAGTAAAATGAGATCCATCTGCAAGATTATAAAGAGAGGGAACTTCACCTTTTATTTCTTGACTGCTGCTATCTGTTCGATCTTCAAGAGCTTTCCTAAAGGAGGACTGAGTCCCTAAAAGAAAAAGAAAAATCCCTCCTCATTAGTACTTAAGTGAATTAGCATACAATTTAATATGGAACATTGATCAGGTAACAAGTAAAGGCATTGAATGAAATCAAAAGTAGCAAGAATACAAGGACAACTGACTATGTATCATCTTCAGACGACATAAAGAGCAAGAGGCATTCATAAAGATATCTGTTCATTCCAAATCAACGAAATTTCTACAGAGTGAACTAAAACCATGCAGAGAAAAGATACGGCTAAAGAAAGGAAGAAAAGAAGCATCAAACAAATTTGTCCTTATAAATATGTATCCTGACTACGACCTAGAGGTCTTTTGGTTTCCAGACAATGTTTTGGTGCATCCTTCTTTGTTAAACAGAAAAGAGAAACTGATTATTTAGATTATGTAAATTAGCAATAAAATTAACAAACAATAAGTGGACAGTCAATGTTTAAGAAAAAAGAATTTAAGAAAGAAGTTCCCTTAAGCTACACTGAATTTAGTTACTAAGCGAAAACCCCGGGCGTGGATAATTAGTGCCACTACATTATCCACTCAGCGTTTGACAAATCAAGTGCTTCAATTTCTCAAATTTATATTTGCAAAAGTCATTATTTTCTTTGTGAATATCCATTCCAAGATTCCCCTTCCTTTGGTGACTCTTGTGTTAACATAATGGAGGCAAAAGTAAAATAACTCTTCAAGAATGACCTCAAAAAAAGAAACAAAAAGTGAAGGAAGAGAATTAGACCAAATGAATCAAGACGCCATCAGACTTAACCAAAACCATCACCAAGTATTCAAGAGAAAACCTACCATATGAGTCTTCCAATCTCCAAATGAATGCTAATTGAAATAAAGCTCCTGCAGAATATTAATTATTAAAATCACCGAAAGTCTTCAGCAAGGCCAAGGAAAAGTGTATAATTAAATTTAATGAGGAGAACATGTATAGAAAAAAATTCATTTCCACAACATAAATACCAAAAGCTTAAACACATCAAATTTTAAATTTTTTTTTTTTTTAAAAAAAAAATTAAAAAAAAAAAAAAAAAAAAAAAAAAAAAACACTTCGGAAACACATTAAAATTAATCGATTCAGGCATGAACCTCCTCTGTTTTGTCATAACAATTGAGATTATCAAATTTTGTATTCGTCATCTCCGTTTAATTTAGTTCAAAGCAGAAATCATCAAATGGACAAATTTTAGTCAAAAGGCATATTAAACTTAAGATCGACAAAAAGAATCATTCTTACACAAGAAATGATCATCAATCTCAATTACCAAAACATACCTTCTAATCGTCCATTAATTCCTCAAAATTTTCATATAAATTTGAATTTAACATCTCAAGTTTGCAGCTTTAAACAAGCAAAAAACCAAATCAAAAGAATGTGAGTGAGTGTAAGCGACAGAAAAAGGGATGAAAGATTTAACAAATTACCGATAATCATTCCGAAAGTGACGAATGTGA
>JAXGGT010000035.1:6812902-6828129 GCA_035583425.1 Marsdenia floribunda | reverse complement strand
CATAATATAATGTATATAATTAACATATATAATTAATTTGGGGAACAAATTTATTATATATATATATATATATATATGTTCTTGTTTCATATGATGAATATTAATTAAATGACAAAGAGAAAAATTGTTCAGTGTAATCCTTAATAGTTTTTAATTACTCTAATTGGTTTTAATTTTTTTTCCTCTGTAAATGTATTAATACCTAATCTAATTTTGATTGTTCAAATCGATCCACTAGACTAATAATTAATAAATTTGGCCAAAATTTTTATATGTATTAGGTATATGATTATTATTATTAAGGAACAAAATGACCAATTTATTTAAATTTTATCAATTTTTAGGTTATTTAATCTTGAAGTGTGTTACCTTATATAATATATTTTCCAAATTTTATAGGAGGAATGAAAAATGAATTAATAAATTTAGGTTTCTTAACAATCTATTACTTCTTTTAAATGCTTATGTGCATGACACATACGAAAATTTTGATTTTGCAAAATTTTTTAATTATTGACTGGAAAGGTTGATTTAGACAATCGAAATTAGATAAAAAATCAATTTTTTTTTTTTTTAAAACAAACCAACCCAAATAATTAAAAATTATTCAAGAATTAACTCGGACAATTATCCTATAAGAAGGATTAATTATTTAACCTATTGACTTGCAAAAATTTATATATGTATAAGAATTCAAAAAGAAACATTATCCAAAAGTTTGTTATGGTAAAATTTTTCAAACTATATAGACTCAAGTGTACGTGGAACATATAAGAACATGTAAGAAAGAAGTGGAACTTCAATGGAAGATGGTTCTTACATTATTATTATTATTATTATTAGAGAGAAAGAGACAGGCTAACAATTGATAGAGGATCAAATAATTATTGTTTATGTAGAAAAATGATAATTATATATAAAGGTCCACATGATGAAGCCTAATTTTAAGCCAACGCTCCACATGGAAACATGTTTTGAATTTTAATTTATAATATATGTATATATATATATACTTATTTCAATTCAAATTTCCACCAACAAATTGATATATACTTATATATATAATTTTTCTTTTCTTCCAATATTCAAAGTCAATGAAATAATGATAAACTAAATCTTGAATTTTTATTTTATTTTAGATTTTAGGTAAGGGAAAGTTATCATCCAAATAATAGATGCAAGCAGTGAGATCTCAGTTAGTTATATAGGAAGATTCAAATTTTTTGTTTTTTTTTTTGTTTTTGGTAGAACTTTCTTGAATAAATTATTTATTTATATATATATTTTTAAAGAATATCTAGTTGAATTGATAAAAATTTTACCAATGATTATAGTATATCTTAAGTTGGAGTTAAGTTATACATAAAGAACTTTAATTTTTATTTTATTTTATTTTTTAAAATTATTATTATGTTATTATACCAATACAAATATAAAAAGAATATTATCATTTTAAGAAAATTTTTTATTTTTGTTCCATAACTATTTTAAGTTTTCGAATTAAATTCTATATTTTTTAATTTTATTGTACTAGAACCTATAACTATTTATGATTATCTGATTTGATCCTTTTAGCCCATTTTTTAAAATAATCTAGAAGATTTTTTAATCACTTGGATAATTTTTTTGAGAGTATTTTTAATACAATATCTCTTGTAATTATATGATCACTTAATAAATATATGATTAAAATGATCAAATTATTTAAAAAAATTAATTAGAATAATTAAATCAAAAAATTATAATAAAAATATAAAATATAGTTTAAAAAAGTAAAATAGTTATAATACGAAAAACAAGATGTTTTTTTTTTTATTATTATTATTTTATTAGTAATTTAAAATAATATTTTAATGAGTGTAAGAGGAAATGCCCTTCTAATTCATGAGTTCAGTCAAAATAACATTTTTTTTTTTTTTTTTTGTGTGTGTGTGTGAGAGAGAGAGAAAATAGATTTAACGACTAGGAAATTGTGGCCGTTGTTATGGAAAGTTGCTTGCTAATTACACCTAACCTAATTCTTTTCAAATAATTAGAAAAAATTGATACTAAGACTAAATAACTCACCTTTCCTCCTTTTCCAATCAAATCAACATTTAGTAGTTAATTTATTCATTATTTCTTTTCCTTCTTGATGGAACTTAGAGAAAACTTTGTTTTTCCCTATGTTTAAGAAAATAAAGAATATTACATTGACATTTTTTCTTTTCTTTTTGTTTTTTTTTGTTTTTAAATAAAATTACTTCTTCTTAAATGTTTCTTATGATAAATGTGAAGATGATTTTAGTAAAATTGTGAATTCTAATGTAGCATACTTATATATATATATATGTACATATTTGGTCACAAATTTATTAAAATTTGACATCTAACTCCTATTTCTATGAGATTTATTACATTAAGTAGTAAAATTTTTTATTTATCAGTATTTTAAAAAAATGTTATAAGAATTATAATCAAACATCTTAATTAATATTTATCCAATAATTAAACCTACCCTTTAATCAAAATAATCTTTCACTCAACCTTCATGTTACCTTCTAATTAAATTTGAAGTATATATATATATGTCACTTTCCTATCCTTATATGTCTTATATATATGATGGCTTTTAAGTAATTTGGTCTTTTTCTCTCTTCCAATATAGTTTTTCCACCACTTTGCACATTGGTCATCTTGTCCCTTATCTCCATACTAAAGAATAAATATATATATATATATATGATGGAGATTGATGAGGACTTTCTTGGATACCATAATATGATTCGAAGGAGGGTGGAATAGCTAGATCTGTGAAATTGTAAAACCTTTTATTTATTTATTTATTTATTAATAGTTAAAAATTATCCAACACTTTTAAAACCATTTTTTCCCACTTATATATCAACTATATTTAATATTTTTTTGTGAAAAAAAGGGGTTTTCCTAAAATACAAAAGATTATTTTATTCCAAAGAAAATAGATATAAGTATTAAGTCAAAATTTACGATCATACAAATTATTTAATTACATGAGTTCTTTTTTCCCAAATATATATATATATATATATATTTAATTTATCAATTCGATCTTTTAATTGATTAGATACTTCTTAACCAATAAGATTTTTAAACTTATATTTTATCGTCGATAAAATCCTTTTTCTTTAGATTGCACAGAGGCATCCATTGTTATTAAAAAACTTTCTTGGTTAAAAAATAAATGAATAAGAAACTAAATTAGCAAAAATATATAAATTTTAGATTAAATTGACGAATCATTAAAAACAATAAATAAATAAAAGAACTTATTTCACATTTTTTTGAAGGGCAAAAACAAAACAAACAAAAATAGTTTAGGCAAGAACTTTAATTATTTAAATATATAGTTTAATAATATGTGTATATATATGGATGTAAATGATTTAGGATTTTTCCAGAGCTAATGATATTGTTGAAATGTCAATAAAGCTGTAGAATTACTCTACCACGTGGAGTTAATAAGTCATCTCATCAATATATATATATATATTTGTTGTTTTCTAATGTGGAATTTCTGGGGATGTACGAATCTTTGTTATAACTTTTTTTTTTTTTTTTTTTTTTTTTTTGTTTTTTTTTTTTTTTTTTTTTTTTTTTTTTTTGTGGAAATCTTTTTTATAACTTTAATAAAAATTTATTTTTACATATTAAAAAGATTTGTGTTTTCGATTTGACTCATTTCTTTATTAATTAATTATATATATATATATATATATATTGGTACTATCTCGAGGCAACGTGTGATTGGGGAAGGGGGTTTATATAGATATAGTTATAAGGATGCCCAACCAAACAAAGCCACCCATGTGATGAATTGTGGCAATTATTGATATAATATATATATATATATATGTCTCTCAAGTGAAAAACAAAAATAGGAATGGGATACAATGGGGTGGAGGGTGAAGAACAAGACAAAAGACATATATATTAAAGCGCAATTTGCAATCGTTCAAATTATTGGCTGTTTAAAATTCATTTTTTTTTTTTTTGATAAATAAAGGGAAATAACCCGATAATCCACACAACGAGAATCAGACGCAGTGGAACACTAGAGGACCATGTTGGATTTATTTAAATTAATCATGTGGGCTTATGTGTAAATTGCGTATTTAAAGGCTATCATATTTAATTAAACCCAACTAAAGTGATCTAATAAAGTTTAATGTGCTTATATACATCAAAGATAAGTATGAACCCACTTATGTAAAAATCCTAATCCTAGTCTGTGATGGGTTAACTAGGGTTATTATTATAAATGAGAGGTTATGGTCCATGAGAGAATATCGAGAGTTTTCTATTCTATATCCCATCAATAGAAAGAACCCTGTGACTCAGATAGATCTCTTGGAACCATAATCCCATAGGTCACATGAATATGAGATCTACATCTTTCAAGGAGATTCAAGAAGTTACTAAAGAATTTCTAAATTAAATCAGGTACACTTCCGCAAACTTATTTATCTATTGATTCTTGATAATCTGACGTAATAAGTTTTAAAATTAATTTAAATCTAAGGAGATTCAAGAAGTTACTAAAGAATTTCTAAATTAAATCAGGTACGCTTCCGCAAACTTATTTATCTATTGATTCTTGATAATCTGACATAATAGGTCTTATAATTAATTTAAAGAATAGATTATCTATATTATTCCAACAGACCAGAAAACCATAACAAAAGTGAACCCCACAAAACCACACCATCCAAGCAATTGCGGGCTATTTAAAATTCATTTAGTAGGGTGAGAAAAGAATAAAATGTGAATAAACTCAATTATACATTATGTAATTTTAAATTAAATAATGTAAGTAATTTAGAAAATATATATATAGAGTATAGAGTAGGGTCGAGTAATGAAGATATAAAATTTTATCTTAATCGAATTGAATTAGATTATAATATCATGTAAAGTAACATATTTTTCACATAGCTTAAAGTAGAAAAATTTTCAAATATACGCCTAATTGATTAATCCTATATAAATTATTATATTTTAAAATAAGAAATCATACATTATTTTTATGTAGGATATAAAATAGAGAGCAAATGTGAATTTATATATATATATATATATATTAATTACGTTATAAGTAGGTTATCACAAAACTTCATTTGATTGTAAGTACTTCTATTTTAGTGTAGCTTTATTCTAACTGTACAACAAGAGTCATAAAAATAATTTGCTACAAATAGTACGTGATGAAAGTGCAAGAAATAATATATATATATATATATATACAAATAAGTTCAACAATTTCTTACAAATTTTTTTCTTCAATTAAACAGATTAAGAAAAAAAAAAAGAAAAAGAAATTAAACATTGATCTCCATTTGCATCTTTTTTTTTTTTAAATTTAGTTTCAAATTTTGCAATGAAATGTGCAATCTTTTATTATAAATCTTTCTTTTGCAATAATATGTAAAATTAGGATATAAAATTTGATTTGAAATAAGATTCCTTTTCACTGTCAATTATGAAGGGTGTGTTTAGATTTCCACTATATTAGAAAAAAATTGTGTTTTTTAGATAAAATTTCATTCAAATCAAATCTTGTCTGTATTATTTTTTTTGAATTGAATTTTATGTTGGAAAAAGTGGGAGTTAAATATATAGGTTTTATAAATGTAATGATTGTGTGTAAAAGAATATTTGTTTTGGGAAAAGTGTAAGGGTGATTTTATTAATAATATATATTTTCCAAATAAGGTGTCGTCCACAAATTTTATAGGTGTGTTTTATAGTTGTGTTTTTAGGGGGACAAACTTATTTTGAAAAAAAATGATGTCCAAATATATAGGGTTAATTGGGAACCAAAAAACTTCACTCAACTCTAGTTGAGTGGAAATCCAAACACACCCTAAAGATATACCTTTATATATGACTTATATTCGTGACTTCATTTTCTAAATTAGGATAAAAACAGTAAATTACAAATTTATTATTTTACAAAATACACACACATATATACATATATATATACACACATACAACGGGAGCCAGACGCAGTGGAACACTGGAGAACCAGAGAACCATAACATAAGTAGACCCCACAAAACCACACAATCCAAGCAATTGCTGACTATTTAAAATTCATTTAGTAGGGTGGGAAAAGAACAAAATGTGAATAAACTCAATTATACATTATGTAATTTTAAATTAAATAATGTAAGTAATTTAGAAACTATATATCGAGTATAGAGTATAAACTCAAAATACACACACATATATACATATATATATATATATATAGATATATAGATATTTCAGTTCCGAAATTTACGTATAAAAATGTGATTGATTTTTCCTTCCAATGATTTGACAGTCCAACAAAAATGTAAGAATCAAACCCTAGCTAGATGATATCTTGTACTTAATTAATTTGTTGTAATTGAGTGTACCCAAATCTTTATGATTTTATTTTCTCGAAAAAGAAGTATTCATTCTTTGGTTGTTAAAGAACTCTTCTTGATTTGGTTTTACTACAAATAATAATCTCACTTAGAGGGATAGATCATAGATCTCTCTATATATATATAGATAGATAAGAATCCCACTAATATTTAGATACCAATTATTATTAATTTCATTAAAGAAAAGGAAAAATTTAATTCAACTCATAGTTTTGTCTGTTTTCAAGTTGTTGGAATTTATTTTTCTTTCTTTCCTTCTATATATAAACTTAAGTTAACAACAAAAAATGGAAATTTAGAAAAAAATCATGGGTTTTATTAAAAACAAAAAAAATGGACCTAAAATATGTTAATATTCTTATGTTTTTTTTAATTATTTTATAAGTTTGTGAATAATTTTGAATCGTTAATATTTTATTATTCACAAATTTTTTTTTTTTAAGGATTATTGGTGGTTTCAGTCCCTAAACTATTTTTGATTAACTTTTTTTTTTTTTTTTGACTATTTTTATTCTCAAACAAATTATAAATTTTTAAATTTCAGAAAAAAAAAGAGAAAACTAATTATAGATTTTTGAAAAAATTAGTCCTTTAACCCTTACAATATTTAAAATATATAAATAAAAATTTATTTCTTTATTTATCAAAATACAATTATAAAATGTATCATTTTTCTTTTCAATTATAAAATGACCCTAAATTTAAAATTCATAATGTATATATATATTTCAAAACATCATTTATTATTTATTTAAATATTAAATTTTATTTTTATCCTTAATATTTAGAGATGTACATAGCAAATACTTGATTTGTGATCAATTACTTATTTTAAAATCAATTAAAAGACTAATTTATCTAAATATTTTTAAATCAAGGATGAAAAAGTCAAAAATAATAATAAAAAAGACTAAATTGACTAATGAAATATAATTTAAAGACTAATACAATTAATACTTTTTTTAAAAATTTTTTTTATTAGAAATGTGTTAATACTTTATTGAAAATATAATTTTAATGTGTTTTAAAATTACTTTAGGATTATTATTACTTGTAAAATATATAAAGATGCCAAAAGAAGTTTTGAGTATTTTTCGAATAAATTTATTATGAAAATTAGTACAACAAATTATTTGAAAAGATTGATAAATTTAGTACTTAATTTTTCTTTTTATCTCGAAAATTTAGCCCTTCATTATTTATTTCTTAATTTTTGGTCATTTTCTTTTACATATGTTACATATTTGGTCCTGTTTTGTTACCTAAAATAGCCAAAAGTATACAACATAAATATATTTAAAACTTTTCTAGTTATTTTAGGCTGAAAATAAAAAGACCCAAATTAATATGTAACAAATAAATAAATGAAAGCCTAAAATTTTTTTAAAAAAAAAAAAATTAAGAAAAAAAATTGAGGATAAATATGACAATTTTTCAATTTTTACCTATGATAATTTGTGAAATAACCTAAGAGAGGCTTATTTGAAGCCATATTCATTACTTAAAATATAGACTTATTTCAAGGATCACACGAATATAGTTGTATTTATATCTTTCCATTGTATATTACAGAAAAATTAAATTATATACATATAGTTTACATGTAAAAATATTTTTAATATAAGAAAAAAAAAAATTCATTACATTACAAATTATGTTCAATTCTCTTCCGAGTAATTATTACATTTTCTTTCTTTTAAAATAACCTAAACTACATATCTTCAAAAAATATATTCCGGCTTGACTCTTTATTACAACAATTACATTCCATTACATATTATGTTATTATTGTATAAAATTTTAATTCTATATAGAAAACAACTAAAATACTCAAATTTTAAAAATTTAAACATTTTATAGTTAAATATTTAAAATATAATAAAATATTTAGAAAATGATATATTTATTTAAAAGAAATAGTTATTTCTTGTTTTTTTTTTTTTTTTTGGTTTAAAAAAAATTAGTGATCCATTTATAATCTATTACTAATAATAATCACTACAAAAAAAAGCTATTAGAATGTTTTTAAGCGCGCCTCAATAGAGTATATATTAGGATATTTCTTACTTTGATGCACTTTATATACAAATGCCTCAACAAAGATATAAGCACCTCAACTCTAACTAGCTCAATAGTCGCAAGGAGAATTTTATGTATGAATAAAATTGAATTTTTAAATTGAAACTTTTTGAGGCATTTTAATTATCTAAGTATTTATTTTTAAAGACATTTCTACATACATATTAATAGAAAATTTTTAAGACTTATAATTTTAAAATATCTTAATGACTTATAATTTTAAAATATCTTAATGAATATTGTCCTAATAGCCCATTTTATTTTTAGTGAATATTAATTAATATACATTTGGAAAAAAATATAATTAGTACCGTAAAAAGTAGAATATATATATATATATATATATAGAGCGATAGAGGGAGATCTTCCTTCCTTCATTTAAATATTGTAATTTGAAGCATTAAATGAAAGTGTAGTCATAGGAGGTAAAATTAAAATGATGGGTGATTTCAGTTCAAATTTCACTATCAGCTTTTATCATCCTTCAAATTATAAGATGTCATCAATTTGATAGGTAGAGAGCTCTTGTAATCCATGAAAGGAGCAAACTTATTGACCAATTATTATTATTACTTCTCTTGGTATTGAATCTTCCCCACAAGTCACATATTGCATTAATTAGGGAGGTGGGGGTGGGTAGTTCAAACCCTTTTAGAATGTTGAAATTCGTTGTAAAAATAGACATTTTAAAGTTATAAGTTTTAAAAGTCTTCTATTATTAGATATGTAAAAATGTCTTTCTTTTTTTTTTGACGTGTTATCCTGGACCCTTTCGACCCAAACTAATCTACCTAAGGAGACCCAATAGTGTGAAAATATCTCGAACTATGGAAAGTGAAGTTACCCCTGCACCTCTTGGCAAATCAGAAGGAAGGGGAGATTCAACCCCTAGACCTCTTGGCAAGCTAAGAATCTAAAGAAGAAACTTGACCAACATACCAGGAGATCGAAGTTCCGTAAAAATATCTTTAAAAATAAGTATTTATACAATTAACAATGCCTTAATATATTAAAAAAAAACCACCTCAAATTAAAAATTTCAATTTAAAAATAATTTTTAGAACTCCTTTTTATTCATATATAAAATTTTTTTGAGGCAACTAGAGTTAAGTTTTATATATATATATTAATTGAGACGTTTACCCTAAAAAAAAGGATAAATCACCAATTTAGTTCCTTAAATTTATGTTTTGATCTATTATGGTCCCTCATGTTTAATTTTGTCCAAAGTAGTCCCTTAAGAATTTTTGAATTAACCAAAGTGATCCTTTGACCGTTAACATCTAAATATTCCGTTAATTTCTTTTGATAAATCGCCAATTTAGTCCCTTAAGTTTATGTTTGATTTTTTATGGTCCCTCATATTTAATTTTGTTCAAAGTAGTCCCTTAAGAATTTTTGAATTAATCAAAATAGTCCTTTAATCATTAACATCCAAATATTCCGTTAACTTCCTTTGCGCATGCTTTTTGAGAGGGGTGAACTTTAACACCCCCTATATCCCATTCAAAAATTAGGTTTATATATATATATATATATATATATTTCTCTTTAATTTTGAACAAAAACTCAAACCCAAACCCATCAAAGTTTCTTCCTCATTCCTATTCTTCCCATTCTTTATGATTCTTGCTACCTTCTTCCTTCCCCTTTTTGAATAAAAAATCAAAGAGCTAAAGAGGAGTATGAGAAATCAAAGATCAAAAGGAAAAAACCAACGTTGATACTCCCCTTCTAAAATTTAATGATTATTTCCATATTAATTGTCTTAATCTTATGGGCTGCTGCCATTAAATCAATTTCTTGATTTCTAAAGATAAACGAAACTCACATTTTGTTATAAAAAAATTATTCAAATTATTCATTGTTTTCTTTATTCAAATTTGATGTTCCCTCTTTTCAAAGTCAAAAGAAAATTTGAGACAATCGAAACCAGAGGGAAGAAAGATTTAGCTGTTTTCAGTGGACCATGGTTTGGCTCTATTTGGAGCTTTGTAGTGAGGGAAAAAAAAAAGGTTGTAATTATGGATTGTTTTAGTTTGTTGAAGTAGAGGTTGAAGTTAAGCATATTATTATTATTATTATTTTTTTTTTTGGTAAATGGAAGTAGTAAAAGGATTAATTTTGATGGGTTTGAGTTAGGGTTTTTGTTTAAAATAAAAGAGCAATTTTTTTTTTAAAAAAAAAATTGACTAATTTTTAAATGGTATAGATGGGTGTAAAAGAGCAAAAATATCCCCTCTCAAAAAGTATGCGCAATGGAAGTTAACAGAATATTTGGATGTTAACAGTTAAAGGACCACTTTGATTAATTTGAAAATTCTTTAGGGATTACTTTGGACAAAATTAAATATGAGGGACCATAACAAATAAAACATAAATTTAATGGACTAAATATGCAATTTATCAAAAGAAGTTAACGGAATATTTGGATGTTAACAGTCAAAGGACCACTTTGGTTAATTCAAAAATTCTTAAAGGACTATTTTAGACAAAATTAAATATGAGGGACCATAACAGATCAAAATATAAACTTAAAGGACTAAATTGACAATTTATAAAAAAAAGAAAAAAGAAAAATAAAACATACAAATTGACAGCACGTTAAACTTAATTATTTATGTAAAGAAAAAAAATATTTTTTTTAACATCTAATAATCTAATATACTAAGTGTTGCAGCAAATCAGTACCCTTTTAGAATAGTACTCCTTAGGTAGGAATCTTTAGTAGAAATATATATATATATACCAGATGAACATTATTCGATCCTTCGTGCAGAATAATCTATATGAAATTAGATAAAAATATAGAATTAGACATACTTGTTTTTTTTTTAAATATATATATATATATATAGGAAAATTTATTGGTTTAGTCATGTAACTATTTATGTTTCTTTGACAAGGTCTTATAACTTTTTTCTTACTTTAATTAGTCCCGTAATAATTTTTGTTTACTTCAATTAGTCCTTCCGACCAAATTTTTCGGTGCCTAATGACACAGACAATAATTGAGGGGTATTTTCAATATTTTCAATTCTAAAAAATGTGAAAAATGAAATTGATGGAAATTTTTCACTCCTCCAGTTGTAGAACTTCGTCTTGAGTGAAAAATCAAAATTTTGACTGCAAATTTGAGCTAATTTTTGACTACAAATTTGGACAAAATTAATTTGCAGTCAATTTTTTTTTAACTAAAAAGAGAAGCCCTACAACTGAAAGAGTGAAAAATTTTCCTTTATTTCATTTCTCATGTTTTTCGGAACTAAAACTATTGAAAATGCCCCTCAATTTTTGTCTACATCAGCTGAGCATCGGAGCAACAAGCAAAAATTTGGCCAGAAGGACTAATTTTAGTAAACAAAAAT
This sequence comes from Marsdenia floribunda, assembly GCA_035583425.1. Taxonomy (NCBI): domain Eukaryota; kingdom Viridiplantae; phylum Streptophyta; class Magnoliopsida; order Gentianales; family Apocynaceae; genus Marsdenia; species Marsdenia floribunda. Next base: position 6,816,248 of record JAXGGT010000035.1, on the reverse strand, counting down.
TGTTACGAGACTAATTAAAGTAAGAAAAAAGTTATAGGACCTTGTCAGAGAAATATAAATAGTTATAGGATTAAACCAGTAAATTTTCATATATATATATAAAGAATATATTTTAATTTACAAATATATAGTTTAAAAAAAAAAATTTATTCTTTGGTTGAACGAATGAAGAAAAAATTAACTAAATAATCTTAATTTTTTTTTAAAGAATTAATATATATATATATATATATATATATATATATATAATATTGAATTCCATTTAATTAAATTATGAATTATATTTACAAACCTAAAGGAGATCTCACATTGCTTGTCATGAGAAATTTAAGAATTTCAAATTAAGTTATTCAATATACACAGATGTAATTAAGAAAAAAAAAATATTAAAGTAGTGAAAATTTTATAATTTACTATTGATGTTATTAAAAATGCACGTTATAAATTAAAAAAGAAATAGCGCATGTTATACAAGAAGAATTAACAAAAAAATTTTTTAAATCTAATAATAACAAGCAGCAATAAGTAGACCACACACTAATAATAGGTATTATGTTTTACATAAAGTTGATAATGGTGAAAAAATTTTTATATTGATTTTGAGAATATTTACCAAATACAATACATCAAGTAGCTTGAGAATAATCTTATATTAAAAATATAAGAATATAATTATGTTAAATCAAAATTTTAGAAAATAAGTATACAACTCTATTAGAATAATATTTATCAATAATAACTCATTATCATACATGATTGAGCGAAAAAAAAAATACATGTGAAAAAATCGGAACAAAATATTTCAAAATAAATTTGACAAGGATCATGCGAGAAGATTTAAAAGAAAAATAAAGAATAAATGATAAGAATAAAAAGATAAACCATCATATATTTAAACATTATATAAGAACTTAAAAATCAAAATTTATATAATTATTATTGAAATTTTATATTTCACAATTTATAATAATATATAAATTTTAAATTCTAATAATATATTTATTTGACAAGAATAAAATTATTATTAAAAAAAATTCAATATACATTCACATCATATAAATTTATTATTTAAGATAACAAAACTAAGTAATTAAATTGAATAATTTTTTTAAGTTTTTATTTTTATTTTAAAAAATTTGAATAAGTTTTATTTAAACTTTTTAATTTTGAAATGCATATCTTATAATTTTTTAGGTAAATTTAATATATACATATATCAAAAGTTTTATTTTTTCAAAAATTAATATCTTCTTATCTTTTATTATTGTTAAAATAAAATATAAATAAATTAATTGTAAAACAACGAATAATAATAAAATAAAACAAAAAGACAAACTGAATCTATGGGTAATTACAAAAATTATTATCACATATGATAAAATTATATATATATATATAAACTAAGAAAATTTCAAATATTACAAAACATGTCATTAGAAGAAAAAATAGCTTCTAGAAACATATTGTATAATTATATATATATATATATATATATATATATATAAAAGATATATAAAAAATATAAGTAAGCAAATTTTTAAATCACAAGCAATTAAAAAAATAATTTTATACATAAAAAGGTATTGAAAAATAGAGAAAAAAATTGAAAAAAAATATTTTTTTAGAAATAATTAAAATAAATAAAATAAACAAAATTAAACATAACTTAAAAAAATAAAATAGGAAGATTAACAAATTAAAGTAATAGATTAAAAAAAAAAAAAGAAGAAGCCTAAGTTTTACATATAATAACAATAGGACCATTGGAAGAAATTAAACTTCTCAAAGCTAACTCTATAATCTTATATATATATATATATATATATATATATATATAGATCTCTATTATTTGTAATATCCAGACCCAAGTTAGGAGCAATTAAAATTTTAAATATTTTTATTAATTACTAAGAGTCATGGATTACGTAATTATTAGTATATATCCATAAGTTATTTAATATAATAAGGAGTCCTACTGATATTAGGTTTTAATAGTTAGTATCTTTTCTTTTAAGATAAATCCTATAATTATCTATTTAAGAGATGAATTTGTAAGAATAGAGATTACAAAAAATTTGATTGAGAAGTATTAGCAAGGTAATTCAATTCTTTGATTTCTTTTAAGTTTAAATTTAGTTTATTAGAGATAACTAAATTAATTTATGATAATTAGGTTGGAATTCAAAGAACAAATTGGTGGAATATTAGATTTTAATTGAAGATTGTAGAGATGAGTAAATAGAATATTTTGTTTTCTCGATAAATTTTTGGAATTCTTACTTCTATCTTTTTGAATGAATTAGTTTATTTTTTATATCCTTGTTTCTACAATTAGTAAAAGGTGAATAAGTAGAATATTTTGATTTTCTTTGTATTCCGTTTTCTTGATAAAATTCTTGTTTCTTTTGTTTCATCAGATTGAGTTTTCGATTCTTTATTTTTGTTTCTTGATAAAATTCGCTGAATTCTTGTTTCTTTTGTTTCATCTAATTAAGATTTCAAATTCTTGATTTTCATCTCTTGATAAGAATCTTTGAATTCTTGTTTCTTTCATTTCATCAAATTGAGTTTTCGATTCTTAAATTTTATTTCTTGATAAAAATTTTTTAATTCTTTTTTCTTTCATTTCTTTCTTAAGGAAATAATTTGTTTCTTTTTTATTCTCACAAGAACTTTCTTTTTGTCTATTTTTCTTCTTCTTATGTTTAAATAAAAGATTTAATATCTCTTTTTAATTCCTTAAGATGATGACCTGATTTTTATTATTAGTATAATTATTAAAATAGTATTTACAAGATTTTCAAAACTAAATCAAACTCTTCTCATCTTGTCATTTTGTTAAAATTATTTAAGCCTTTTCCAAAAATATATAGTTTTTGGCTCAAATTTGTTAGAAATTAGTGGAAGGATATATTATGAAATTAGAAGTTCTAAACCCATAGAGCATGGTGCAAAAACTCCCACTTTTATAAATTCTGGCCTACCTAGCTAGATAAATAGTTAGGGTCGAGTTCGGTTAAACCAAACTAGTCCATTTACTTGCTTGAGTCTACTTAAAAAAAAAGAAAAGATTTGAATTTGATATGTTCTCTATTAGATTAATAAAGCTTGTTATGGGGAAGTTTATTTTGATCGAATGATTATTTTGAAAAAATGATTTTTGACTTTCCTTTATTTTCTGATATTTTGAAAAACAAGAAAAAGAGAGATACTCTTTTTATTCACTGGGCTTCTAGCTCACCCCCTTTCCCTTTATTTTTCTTTTTTGTAGAGACTAGTGACGATGAGTAAGAGAATATGTGGGGACTTTGATTCTCGTGATTAGATTAGATGTTATAAATTTTGG
>JAXGGT010000035.1:6779432-6791964 GCA_035583425.1 Marsdenia floribunda | reverse complement strand
CCAAACTTAATAATTTTCAAATTATACAAACAAATAATTGAACAAACTCAAACAAAATTTTATATTCCAAATATTAATTGTGCAGACTCAAAACAATGTTTGAAAATTAAACAAACCAAACTCAAACATTGAATGTTTGGTTCAACTTGATTACAACTCTAATTAGTTTACAAGCATATTGGCTACACAGGTAGATAATCGCAATCATGTCATGGGCCACGAAGGTGTTACAGTTGACCAGGAAATGTAACATTCACCGCATTCCTTTTGGCATAATTACACCAAGGCAGAACAATTTCATGAGCAATTTAGACCATGCGTTAAAATAAAATAAAAAAAAAAGATAAAATTGTGATAAAATATATTATTTGCAACAAGGTTTACAGTAGTCAAACAATGGGCAGTAACAAAAAATCTCGTGCACCAAAAAAAAGGGTAGGGGGGGGCCGTAAAGGCAACCCGAGAAAGGTTGTCCTCAATATACATGTATAATAACAACAGCTAAAGACCAATGGGATCACCTACGCCACTCATTGTGACCTTATGTGATGACAAAAGGCACCAAACACTCTTAAGCAAATTTTAAGAATGAATAAACATAATACAATCTATACTCTCCTAATTCAGAAAGTTACACGTAATAGCCTCAAATGCCTGCTCAAAAGTGTAGAGTAATTGTATCACCGGTTGGATATTTTGATGCTATAACACAACATTTCTTTTACTTTGATCTTCAAGATATTCTTTTACCTTTATCTTCAAGATACTTCTAACTCACCGGTAGCCTCCACCATATGGTTGTTGACTGTAATTTCCCGGCCCCATCATGGGATTATAACCACCAGGAGGATATCCCATTGGACGTTGCATCTGGGCACCTTGCCCCATACCCATAGCCACATTTGGGTTCATATTCATGCCAATTGGTTGATTTACCAATCCATACCCTCCCATGCCCATACCAGGTCCAGCACCAGCACCCATGCCCATACCAGGTCCAGCAGTAGCACCCATTCCCATGCCCATGCCCATACCCATACCCATTCCAGAACCCATCATCGGGTTCTGTGCTGGCCTCATAACACCTGCACCAGCACGACCAATTCCAGACCCTGAACCCATTGCTTTTCCCATTGTAACTGTAGATGTCACAGGGGCTGCTGTAGGTTTTTCCATTCTTTTCTCCTTGCGATTTATAGCATCAAAATCAACTCCAATATCAGCCAAAGGATTTATCTTAGCTGCATACAAGAAACAGCAAGGTCAGCAATAAATAACTTAAGAGAACCTATAATTGATACATACAGAGATCAATGCAGGTTCAAAGAACTTACGTCCCGAGATATTCAAATTCACAAGTCCACGGCTAAGAGTATCAGCCCAAACAGTTGATTTTGTCTCGAACTTGTCTTTTCCTGGTTGAGGAACAGTGGCAAGAGCAGTTGAAGATGACGTTATGGATTGTGAGACAACGGGAGCATGCTGAGGAGATAGAAGATTCATATGTGATGATGCTGGTGTAGAAGAGCTAGATTGTGGAAGGAAGTTGACAGAATTATTTTGCAAAGTTGGCAAACTAGAAACTTGAGAGTTCATCTGTGGAGTCACTGGGCCTGTGCTTACTTTGTGTGAATTGTAACTTCCATAAGTAGAATTTTGGTGTGATTGGGAATGAAAACCAGGTTGAGTAGAAGAAACCTTCTGAGATTGGAAACCACCAACTGAAGGAGGTTGACTAGCTTGGGATGGAAAACCTGCATGTGAGGGTTGACCAGCTTGAGCTGGAAAACCTGTTAAGGAAGCAGGTTGATTTATCTGAGCATAAAAATTTGGTGGTATAAGTTGGCCCGGCTGAGCTTCAAAATTTGCCTGTGCTGGAGGCTGTCCAGGTTGAGCAGGAAAACTTGTTAATCCAACAGGCTGACCCAATTGAGTAGGGAAGCTTGGTGGTGCAGAAGTTAGTCCCGGTTGAGAGGGGAATCCCGTCTCAGACGCAGTCTGGACATCTTGAGGTGGAAAACCAACTTGCGGCAAAGGTTGTCCAGTTGGAACCGGATATGATGCCTGTGAATCTGCAAGAGGTGGACCTCCAGTAAGTGGGAGAATGTCTGCCAATATATCAATTTCTGGGCTAAGAGTAGATGACTCCTGCTGCGAAAATTGCATGTCTGCAGGAGGTTGAACATTAGTGGCACCAGGTGATGTGTATGTTGCACCAGGAAATGCATCTCCAGAGCTATTGAAAGCCTGACCCTCTGGAGAGGTTACTTGAGGGCCCTCAGAACTTTGGTTGAAGGATTGATGAGAGGAAGATACTGACGGAATATTCTGTGGTTGAGCAGGTAAACTGTCCGTGGAAGGAATGGCTTTAAATGGACCATCGCCAAACGGATCATCAAACGTCTGTGAATCATTTGCACAATTAGAAATCTTGACCATTAATTCAATAAAACATCGCGAAATAACCATAGCACTCATTTTCTCCCAATTATCAAAAAAAAAAAAAACATGGCAGTCATTTTCAAAAGCCTTCGAGCCAAAATAGTTAATTCAATTCATCCTTTTTATCTCGGAAAAACCAATAAATAATCTAACTAGTTTTCTTGAATAAGCTATGCCCTTACCAACCAATTTTTCTTTTATTTTCTTTCTTATGTTTTTACATAATGGAAGAAATTTACTCCCATCTCCCAAGCTATGCAACTTCTGCACATAATATAAGCAACTGAGGTACTGCTCCAAAGAAAGAATTCTCAGAGAGCTAAAAAATTGAAACTCTTATTCGCATGATTTGTTTGAAAAATGAACTGGTACTCAGTCTACCTCAAACAAATATTTAGAGAAAAACACCTACATAACAACTATTGGAGTACCAAAATGCAATACAAACACCACCAATTTATGTCAGGGACATATCATGACACACTAAAGCCCTAGGATGGCAAATAGTTCTGCACATGAACATTAACTATCAACTAACAACATACATGAAAGATGAAAATAATATCTGAGTTCTTAGACTTGCAAAGATCTGAAAGAAAGAGAACTGAAAGCAGCTTTCAAACAAACAAATAAAAATGAGTCACCAGATAATTAGGGATACTCAAGGAAGGATTATGGCAACAGATGTCATGAAGTTGTTAGATTCATCTTGGTTTATGAGAGAATGGTTGCTATTTCATGTCCTAATCAAAAGGTTTGATGCAAACACAAAAATAGTATAAGACACCTTATTCATTGGTAAATATAAGCTTAATTAATTGCTTCTCATACAAAGTAATTAGTCCTTATATCTGAGAGTAGACATTGATTATCTGTTAGCACCTCTTTCTTCGGGGAAGCAAGCAAAGTAACAAAAATCAACTGGTTATTAGTACATATATCAAATCGATAATTATAGTTACAGTAAGTATGAAAATTCATGACAGACAGTAGAGTAACAAAATCCCACTCATGAGGAAAGTTAAGGATTTATCGTATAGTTATAACAACTGGAACAGTATTTACAAGTCATCCATGATCAACAGCACCTTAACCCAAACTCTAAAACTAAACCTTCAAGCAAAACAGTAGAAATTTTTAACCAACATATAACCCATAAATACAAGACATTCAATTTCTTATGCTCCAAAAGAAAATCATACAAGACTGCTCACAAAAACACATAATCTTGTCTTCAACAAGCCTTGAATTATGAAGAGAATAAGAGCATGTCTCATATTCTGAGTTACTAACAAAATATAAAAAAAGACGAAGGAAAAAATAAATTGCTATTAACAAAGCATTTCAACAATTAATAATTTCATTTTTGAGCAAATGACACTCTGAAAAAGAGCATCAAGCATGCTTCTTTAAGACTGCTTTTATTTTTATTTTTAAATTTTACCATTCTCTAAACTGAAATAAGAAGTGAAAAGGCAATTGATAAACTTGTATCACCTTCTAACTTAGAAATAGTTGAAATCAGCTTACTTCAGCAACTGAGAACATGCATTAGACTAAAAGGAGATGATATCTAATAAGTTGCCCCTGACTGACTTTTGAACCCATAGACCAGACCATCTTTAAGAAAGAAGCACAAAAGTAGACTTCAAGTATATATTATCTCATCAGTCAAAGCCAATATACAACACAGTGAAATAAGAGATTCTATCACTGCTAAAAGAATCATGAAATATACATCAAAAAGATTTCCTCCTAGGTTCCATTGAAGGGGAACCTAGAGGCAACTCCTACCAAACAAATTTCAGGAAGAGGAAAACAAAGAGGCCTACCTGATTAGGGACTGAAGATGCAAAAGTTGGCCCAGAGCCAGAGTTCGCGGAGGCATCAGTTTCAAATGCTGCAGAAGCAGCTGGCACAAGAGCTAATGAATTTGGAAATGAATCAGATAAAGAGCCCAGTAACATCTCTGCACCTCCCGAATTATTTAGGCCAGAGGCATGTGATGTAGCTGGAGCAGCTGCATTAAAGATGTTCGAAAAAGAGAATTTGAAGAATGCTGATAATCTTTACTGAAACATAAAAGCATTTCCCAACAGCAGGCAGTGGCAAGGACAAATTTATTTTGAGAGGGTTGCAACTCTAAGATAGTAGTCCCCTAAATAAAAGTCCATACCAATTTCATGCGATTTATAGTATCTTTAAACACTCCAGCCTTCATAAGCACCCTCCTATATTCAGAGCATGACAACTTAAAGTCTAGTAAACATGTTTTAAGTATGTTCGCTAAAAAAATATTTATTCTCATTCGTACGTAGGAATAATAGGACTTTCTGGGCAACAAACTATTTTTGTTATTTCTGGAAATATGTGGTGCAGAGGTAGCTGAGGTTCCAACAGTAAAACATTACTACAATATACTAACAGAGAACAACCACAGACACTTTATTTGATCGACTAGTAATCGCACATACAATATAATGCGGAAAGCAATGTAAAATATTAATAAAAAGAAATTGTGTGATGTGATAACGTATTTTAGTTCATGCAATGCAAGAGATGAGAAAATTCTATTAACACATTCAAAAAGCTAAAATATGTAATAAGAACAATGAAACGAAGCTGAGAAACAGGATCATTTTAGCTATTAGTTCATTCCATTTGGCTTGGAAATAATTGGTAAAGCATCCGCACTATTTACAATTAATTGCTTTCAGGAATGAGAATAGAACCTTTAACTTCATACAAGGTGGTACTGTTTAGTCTAAATGGCTACAAAATGCATAATATGTGCCTCTGATGCCAAATTTCAGCTCTCAAATCCCAAAAAGTTAACTGCTGTTAAACAAGGGAAATATATGGCTGGGAGACTTTCTAATCATTCATTTCTAAATCATTTAAAAGAATGCAAAAATATAAAATGAAACGCCAAATCTAAGTACAGATTGTCAGCTGACAAAGTGGGAATGGAAGTTCTTGTACTGAGCAGGCGCTCCCCATTCACATGCTAATATTTCATATAATCGACACAAAACTACCCAAGATTCTGCTAGGCTTTAGTTGACAATCTAGGAAGAAACATTGATCACTTCTGAGAAATTTTTCCAATAGGGAATAAAATACGTAATTGAACAGGATTTGAATGAATATGGAAGCTAGATACGACTAGTTAACCAGAAACAAAAATAAAAGATAACTCATTCATAACACTACAAGGGAGGAATAAACCTATACACCACACCAAGGACCTTAAATTACAGCTTATTGGTTGCTTGGATCACACATACAGAGCACATATTTCTATACTCTTGTTCAATACATAACAAATAAAGAACTCATCCATTATTAGACATAGAAACTCCATGAACCTGCTACAAGAGGACTTTAAAAGGACACAACAAGAATTAAGACATAACTACAATTTTTAGAAACAGTACAAAAGCTCTCTTGATTTAATTAAATCATCAACACATTCTCAGGGCTCTAAAAATGAATTAACGAAACTAAAGACTCCTAAGCTCTCTTCTAGAACATTATAGAGCCCCATACGAATTGTCCATTGTTTAAAGCATGCATAATTAAGATATTAGTTCTAGAGGAACCTTTTCCTCGTCTTTTTGTAGACTACAATTGTTCCCTTTCATTTGTCTCTACCATCATCACAATAAGAATAATTACATGCATGACTCAATAGGAGAAATAAAATAGAAAGAAATTTTCACAACTATAATACTCAGTTTGCACACAATCAAACCAAAATAGGAAAAAGATAATCCATAATTAACTTGGTATGTAGATGCATAATTGATTACACTTGCACACAATGCTTTACCTGGAAATGAGCCACGTGGATCAAACTCATCGAAACTGTCTACATCCTTCATCTCTGCAGTTGGTGGTGATGCAGGTGCAGGTAAAGGTACAGGCGCAGGCGCAGGTGCCGGTGGAGACAAAGCAGAAGCTGGTGGTGAAGCTGGAGCAGGGACAGAAGCAACAGCCGTCACTGATTGGACTGGACTAGAACTTGCCGGTGGAGAAGAAGATTTGGGAGCAGATGGTGGTGGAAGATCTCTGCCCCTTCAGGTAATTAATATACATTAGAACAATAATGAATTTGAAGCAAAATATAGGTGATAAATGGCATAGACATACTGTTCACTATGTGTAGGGCTCCGAGCAACTCCAACAACCTCCTCGTAACTAGGAGGAGCTCCAAGATTCTGTTCAGAAAATTTCCTTTCCAGTCGCCTGCCCGCAGTACTAAATGATAAAAGAAGCCAAGAGGTAAATCAAATTAAAATATGTTTGAGATTATTCAATATCATCCATAGAAGCATGCTACTACTATTACCTTCCATCCTGAGACTGATCATCAGCCCGGACACCACTTCCCCTGCAATTACAAAAGTCAACGGAAACTGCATTATATAAAAGGCTGAAACCCCCGGGAAGACTTAGAATGCATGCAGAGTATCTGGTAACATTTAATACAAGTCATGTGAACATGTGCACAACTGGCACCTTTGATCTCACCGATATTTCCACACATTTACATGAAATGATGAGTAGATCTATAAGATTTCTTGGGAAAAGACTGTTGAATATCTCTTATAGAAACAGATTTGTGACACATACATCAATGCTAGGTAGAGAAATGGAAAAACCTGGATGAATATTGACCATCATCTTCATACCCTCGGTCCCGATATCTATCAGAGCTTCTACTTCTTGAGCCATATTGATTATAATCAACGCTTTGACTCCTTCCACGGTAATCGTCATCCCTGTATCCATCTCGGCTATAACGGTCCTCATAATCCCTTCCATATTTATCAGCATCACGACCATAAGAGTCCCCATACCTACCATATACATCATCATCTCTGTTACCCCATTCTCGTTCTCTGCCATAACCATTACGGTCTTCATCTTTACCTCCGTAACGTCCCTCATAACGATCATCATCGTACCCACCATATCCTCCTGCATTTGGATATGAACCAGGTCGATACATGCTACCTGTTGTGTTACGATACCTACCAAATACAACTAATCAGTGAACAAAACTCATTCAGACAGAGAGTGGAAAGGATCAGAAACAGGTGAACTATTTCATTCCTATACTTCAGCAGAATGTTCTGCAAATTTGGCATGCTGTAGGAATAGGAATTCTAAGAAGACCATAAAAGATTTCCTGACACAATTTTCTCGCTTAAATTTTTGTTAACTCCGTTTCCTTTTCTTATACTTTTCCCATTAAGTAGATAGCGTCATACTGAACTGAATAATGCTAAATCGCTCACGTTATACATCTCAATTACAAGAAATTATTTCCCACAAAAGTATTAATGAAATCAACAGTTCAACAGCTGTGGCTCCTTGTCTTCTAACTCACTAAATATAAAGAAATAGAAAATAAAGGTCAGACAACAAATTAATTTTTAGGATACATACTTGTCCCTATTAGCAGCAGCTTTTTGTCGAACTTCAGTTATTCTTTCTTTGTCATTCACAAGAACAACAAGGCTCTGGGATTTTTTCCTGACATTGTTCCCCTGATCTCTTCCACTGGAATCAATATACTGAAAATCGGACAATGTCTACACGAAAGAGGAAACCAAACAAAGGAAAAGAAAGTAAAATTTAGAGAGGCATCACGCTACCAAAATGAACAGGGAACACAAGTTCAAATTTTAAACCTCTGATGTAAAAACCCCTACTTACCTGTATTTGGTATGAATGTTCCCTGATCTCATCTATAACACGCTCTGACCCATTAGCAACCAAGTACTCCAGCACCGTCAAAGCCTGGAAATTATCATAGCATGTCATCACTTACAACACATGAGCAACAAAGAGCGTTAAGAAAGCAACATCCTCATGAATTATTCAACAGTATAACAGGCAGCTAGAACATTGGAGAAAACATCAAACTCATCCAATAAAGATGCAGAAAAGATCAGATGAAAAGGAACTCCAAAAGGCACAAATCTGCTAAGAGACATCTGGGTTAAAACAGACCTTGTACACATGCCTCCAGTTTTTACCCGTATCATTGATACGCTTCCAAATTACCGCCATAATCATTTGATACTCATGGCTGAGTAAAACATCAAGGAAAAGAAAAAGAGAAGGAAAATGAACCACAGACTCATAAATTACAATTGAGAAGTATGTTCAAAAAATGTATTTTGAGCTTACTAATTTTTGGACGCCTGTGCAATATCAGCAAGAAGAGTTCCATGAGGACCCCAGGGCTCGTTGCTTGTGGCATCAAGCACCTAATCATATATATAAAAATGGATTTCTTGGTTAAAATTGCTAACATCCTTAAAACGGTAAAGAATTATTATCACTAGCAATTCACCAATTCTGAAGAAATGCAATGTAAAAACCAAACAGCAGACCTAACAACAATTCCTCCCCAAAATAAATTTTCTTTAAGCAGTACAACTTCTGTGATATTCGAAACCATAAGACAATCCTGCTTAACGAATATAAGGATACGTTACCTTCTGTTCTACGGAAGGGACTTTAAGAACCTTCTTATTCACCTCTCTCTTACTGCAACAAACAGAAATAACGTGAAAAAAGTATGACTAAAATCCTGCAGAACACAGGAAGAGGGTACAAGACAGGAGATAAATGCTAAGATACTAATAAAGCAAAAGGTCAAGAAAAGAGCAAAAGTACAACTAATAAACTGAAATTTCACAAGTCATAACTCTAGAGCAAATAGATAAGACGTACATATCCCGAAACGTTTGATCAAAGGCTTTCTTCATTTTTAACTCAAGCTCAAGATGCCAAATCAATTCCAAACAAAGAACTCAAATATCTTCCACCTTCTTCTGAAAAGAAAGCAATAGAATTAAAACCATGGAGCAACAGGTATTATGCACAGAATCATAAAACTCAATGGATTTTGACAAAATAAACATAGTTATGCGTAAAAAGAATCTTAACTCAAAGAGAACTAAGAGAATATCTCTACCTTTGCATTCCTTCAAGAAGATATAAACAAGCACTTTTAGCCAAAATAATAAGGTAGAGCGATCCAGGAGGCTAATCTCTTACCCACTCAGCATATTAAATTAAGATGGAAACTATAGATTTTCCTTTTTCTTAGAGATAAAAGGACCATGGAACAAAGAACTTCACATTTTTCTTTTTTTTCCCTTGGTTGATGCAAAGAACAATTACATTAAGGGTACAAACAACAAATAAGAAAATGCAGTATTCAGATTGGTCACCAAATAGACTAGAAATTTTGAATTTGTGAATATCAAATGCATTCGTCAAAGTCAAGGACTCAGAAAAATGAAAGAGCAAGCAATAAAACGACAATCATTTGAATTTTCTTCGCATTCAATTGATCTCAAAATATCATAATGATAATATTCAATTTCGGATCAATAGAAAATTACAAAACCAAACTCCAATAAACATCGAACAACATATTGGATCGTTGGAAACCAATAAACCACAGATCAAATCAAATGAAACATTGCAAAAACAAAAAATGAGAGCATTTCTAACACCTAATTCGGTCCACTAAAACAAGCGCATCCATCACCAAATCGTGATTAAGCTAAATTTAATTCTAAAAAAAGAAGAAAAAAAGAAAAATCGTATCGAAAATGAAACAACCTTTGGATCTCCCAGCGTAAGAACACAATCTCACAATTTAAAATAATAATAATAATAATAATTGACAAAAACATTAAAACAACCCGAAAAACAGAAAATCTAACCGATTGAATTGTTTAGAAGTGGAAGAAGTTGATCGAGATTTTGCGGCAAGCAGCAGCAGCAGCAGTGAAGTCCTCCGAATTTATCAGATCTAGATTTTGAAGATCAAAAAAAATAAAAATAAAAAAATTATACACAGCGAATGCGACAGATGGAAAAAAGGGGAAGAGAGAAATGGGAGATTTGAGAAAATGGTAGAGGAGGTGCCTCTCTACGGAGGAAATTCGAATAAAAGAGCTGCGTGTTTTTGTTGCTCCTCACGGAGTAGAGAGAGAAACAGATGGTGGTGGAAGATGAGGACAGAGACAGCGCACCGTGTACGAAGGAATTTATTGGGGGGCATTTTTTTTTTTTTTTCTTTTTCTACAATTACTAAAATGGTAATAATGGCTTAAGGGGTTATTTGGAAAGAGGTAAATTTTGACAACCAATATTCTTATCAATTAATTTAAAATGAATCTACTCCAAAATATAATAGGCGAGATTTTTTTTTTTTTTCTTTTTTTGGTATTCTAAATCTTTTTAGTTCAAATTAATTCACTCAAAGAAATTTAATAGTGCAAAAATATTTTGAACTATAGAACACTCAGGTGAAATTATCTTTACTAAGAGAAAAGATAAATTTCACCCTGAACTTCTTGGCAAACCAAAAGTCTAAAGTAAAAAACTTGACCCATATGCTAAGAAAAGTTCCTCTGTAAATAAAATTTAAAGTTAAAATTTTTTATTTGATAAATTAAATAAAAATACTTAAATAAAAAACATCACACTATTAAATTACAAAAAGGGGCAAAATTAGTATATGTATATGTATATGTATATGTATATGTATATTGGCAATTCGTAATTGGCGAGCGGGGGGCTTATGGACCTTTTCTTTAAAATTATTACTACCATGCATTCGTAAGATGATAGCTGGAAGCCAGCAAGGTTATACCGTATCTTTGGTTTAAAAAAAGAATTTGTTCCTTTTTTTCCTTTCTTTTTGCTTTTAGGGAAAAATGAAAAAGAAATTGCCTCTTTTGCCCTTTTGAAATTCAACTATTGACTTTCTTCAAATATGTTCTACGCATACTGACTTCTGTAAAATAATTTTCTTTTTCATTTTCTTTTCTTTTTTTTTTTTTTTGAGAAAAAACGACTCTCGAATAATTTTCAAGCGTCTATATCGGAACCTTAGCAAAAAATAATTTTTTTTTTTAAACTTTCATAAATTTCTTTAAAAAAATATATATATATAGTCTATTTAATCCCTAAAATATTTTTGTATAATCTATTTAATTACAATTTTTATTTTTAATTTGTTTAATTCTTAAATTATTTATTAATTTTTTTTAATTTAGTGTTTTTATAGGCTTTAAAACAATTTATATGGTAAAATTACTTTTTTATTTAAAAAATTAAAGGACAAAACCAAAAACTCAGATAAATTTTGTCTCTCACAATTTCTCAACAAATGTGAGAGTTTATTTATTAATATAATTTTTGTGTGTTTATTTATAATTAAAAATTTATGAGTTTAATTTTTTATTTTTTTCTATTAGAAAATAATTTTACCTAATAACTTTTTTAGAAACTTAAAAATGACTAAACGAAAATATAAGCAAATAGTTAAGGACTAAAAAATGCTAAAAATAAAGAATTGAGACTAAACAAATTGAACTTAAATAATTTAGGGACTAAATAGACTAATTTTTCTTTCTTTTTTAAATATGATTTTAATATTTTTTTAAAGAAATGTTTTTAATACTAAATTATAAAGGGTGTGTTTGGATTTCCATTCAACTCTAAGTTGAGTGGAGTTTTTTTGTTCCCCAATAACCCGACACATTAGGACATTATTTTTTTTCCAAAACAAGTTTTTCTCCCACTTCAACATCCTAGGTCTATGTTGTGGACCCCACCTAATCAAATATATATATATATATATTAATAAAATAATATTATACATTAAAATCCAAAAAAAAAATATTCTCATACACATCTTAAATTAAAACAAAGAAATGTAATTATAAATAAATCTAATTTGGACTTACATCAAACTCAATGGCCTGCTATGAGGCAACTATAGACGAAGTAGACCCTCTAAGTGGTGCCTTTACTGCATCCTTGTTTGCAGATGATCCATCAATAACTCTAAGCGCTGCTGGAGAAAGTGATGACGTCTACTCCTTTGGTCTTGTGTAATGTGATCTATTAGACATATCTATAAAAAAAGACAGTATGTTAATACTAATTAGTGTTTAAAAGACATAAAAGGATAAAGGGCAATCTAAGTGAATATAATCTAAAAGACATAAAATTTGCAAATTTAACATACGATAAGGAAAATTGGCCA
>JAXGGT010000035.1:6714635-6730829 GCA_035583425.1 Marsdenia floribunda | reverse complement strand
GATTTGAATAGTTTGTAGACTTATTTGTACAAAAAAAAAAAAAAAAAAAAAAAAGATTGGAAACCTATTTCACTAAATCGCGATAGTTTGGGGGACTAAACTTGCCAATTTACCTTAAAACAAGTCCAATACAACCCTAAGGCGTAGGTGAGTTGGTAAGATACTCTCCTAGCTTAAGTGGAGTCGTGAAATCAAAACCGCACTCACGTATGCCCCTGTTTAAAAACTTAAGGTTAGAGATTACTTCTAGCAAAAAGAACTACCCAACTCGAACAGGGATTAATTTAAATGTAAACATGACTTAAAAGTGCCGTCATAGTTAAAATCTATTTATAACACCTCGTGCACTAAATAAAAAAACCAAGTCCAACACAATTTTTTAAGCTTGTGATTCAGTTTCCTTGTACTCTTGACTACACTCATGTGTGCATCACATATGTATAATCAATTTCAACAATTCAAATTTTAAATTTTATGACATAGTTACCCCCATTATTTTCAAATATTCCAAATTTTGAGTATATAATTTTCATCAATTATAAGAATCTTAAAACTTTATTTGGTACTTGATATACAAATAAAAGGAGAGAAAAAAATAATTAATTAAAATTTTTTTCATATCAACAATTTTGTTAGTCACGATTGCATGAACTACTTTCTAAAAATCATTTCGTCTTTAAAATCATCATTCTGACTAATCATGTTGCTCTCACAAAGTTCAATTATTACATAAAAACTCATATTAAGAATCAATCCACAAACATTCACAAACTACTTACAAGTCAAACTAAAAAGGTTTTTAATTGCGTGAACTACTTCATGCCTACAAGATGTACAAGTGACTCCAACTAAAGTCACAGCATAAAGTCATGTATAATATTCACACAACGATCTCGAAAGAAACCAAATTTGTAATCAAAGGAACATATGTAGCAAGTAGATTTCAATTACAAGTATGCATGTGTACTCTCTTTTCAATTGCTTTATTAAAAGCAAAAACATGTCATTCACAAAGTCAAGAAATCATGTGGATGAAGCAGTTTGAGAACTAATCAACTTCAAATGGCAACAAACAAAAGGAGACCAAAAGTTATTGAATCGAATTAAATTATCACCTGCTCTAAAAACTCAAAATTAATAGATAAATTAAATTTATCTTCTTATGACACTTCTTCGCATGTAGACTATTCACAAATTTTTCTTAATAAGACCCAACACTTGTACAATAATTAACAGATGAAGACAATAATAAAAATTTGAACTCAAAATCTCTCGCTCTAATACCATATTAAATCAAATTAAATTGTCACTAATAAAAACTTAAGTTGATAAAGAAGATTTAAAAAAAAAAAAATCAAGATATTACCCAAGCTACTCAAAAGGTATCCTTCATTACTCTCTTCACGCATTTAAATTCATTTCATACAACCACCAAATGGAAATACGTGTGTGCGTGTAGAGCTTAATTTTTAGTAAAGGTTTTTCCTATGGTAAAGCTCTAAAAAAAGAAATGAAATCTAAAATATCCATCACTAAATTCATTTTATACCAAGTTGTTATTCCAAAAAAATTTGATAGAACACTATATATATATATATATATTACAAATTTCATATATGATATATGATCATATTTTCTCAATCATAAACATATCAAAAGTCAATATTTAAAATCTTTCTAAACCTATATTGAATGAAGAACTAAAACCTTCATATATATGTACACACACATACATTACAACATATAGAAAAACTTTCAAATCTAAGAGATACTTATAATTTTATAGCTTGAACAAATTGTCCAGCCTAAGGACCATAAAAGAACATGTTGAAACCGATTTGTTTCTTACATAATCAAACTTATGCTTTATACTACCCTCATACCCTAGTACATCTTTAAACATACAATCATTAAATAAACAATCTCACTTTTAAATTTGTTCAACGTATCATAAAAGGTATAAAGATTTAAAATAAATGAATTGTCATTTGGGATGTTATCGAAGTGTTTTATTGAATTTTTAGCTATATACAACAGCTGAACAAACCATCGTATATATTGAGGCAAATAAGACAGCTATAGCAACCGCCGTTTAAAGGTAAAAGTAAAACATATATGATAATCTTGTTCAACCTTCGAATTTGCCTAGTTTTATACGACACTTCTGCAACTGCTAAATAAAATCATAATTCAAGTTCAAAGTTCAACAATTAAAAATAATATTATTAAAAAGAATTTCCATACTAGAGAAGCTACATGGAGTTGAATACACAAGTTCTTGTCAATTCTCCAGGAAACAAAAAAAGAGAGAAGAAAAAATATATATATCTATCCCTACTAAAACTATGTAACTTTTTGCAGATGAAATCAGAGGGACAAATAAAAATAAAGAATACAAGACCAAGAGAAGTAGTTTCTTGTTCAATCATCAGATAATATCAATAAACACGTAACAACTCGTACAAGTCTCGCCCTTGGGAACATATATATGTCAAGTAAGGAGTCATTATCATCAACAACTGGAATTGAACTAAGTTGTGTATCAAAGACAATTAGTTAAGAATATATAGGGTAGGCAAGCAGATTTTCCAGCCAGAACAGACTCATCACATAATCTTTATTCTTTACCAAATAAAATGCCATAGTTTGAAATTCTTAAAGAAAACTAATTCTCTTCTGCATTTCAAAAATTGCTGGAAAATGAAATCCCAAGAGGCTGCTTGTGTTTTCAAGCTTTAAATAATGACCAGAAACTGGAACTTGAATGGATTTTTCAGCTTTTTTAAACTAAAAGATGAAGAAATTGATGCAAAACTCTTGAAGAGATTCTGATGCAGTTAAAAATATAGGAACACCTGAAACAAAAGATAAATGCCCTCAGTGGATTTATTATTCATTAAAACTCACCAGCCTATCCAATCAAGAAATAGCTCATTCTAGTAATGTAAGATTTGTTACTCAAAATTTACATAAAGAGAAAACTGCAATTCTCTTCGTCCATCACCATCTTAAAAAGATTAACTACATATATTATTTTTGACAAAAAATATACACACTTATTCAATGAAGAAGCATGAAAATGTTTGAAATGAGATTCCTTATTTTCCTCTGTTTCATCTAGAATTTCTGCTTTTACCTCTAAAAGAAACATGGAATTTCAAAAGTAATGTGTTCTCTAAGAGAGTAGCTGATGGGGTTTAAATTCAATCATGATTCCTGCTTGGACAACAAAAATTAAAAAATGGGAAGAGAAAAAGGAAAAAAGAAAAAATGAAGAAGAAAGCAAGCAAGCAGACAAGTTCCTCATTGAAATACTTAAGAGTTGTTGATAACTTACTTTTATTTCTCAGACATTGGGCCAGCATCTTGATGCAAACATTAAATAGCAAAAAGCAAATTGGAAGGGAATAAAATTTTACTAAGCAGAAAATTTCAACAGGCCAACAGCTGAAGATATAAGAACTAAATAGTTTATATCAGAACACACCTTAATCTAATAGATTCAAGGCTGAACTAAGAGAAGTGCTGGGTCTCAACATTGTTATTGGACACAGATGGGACTCTCCAGTTTTTGGAACCCGTGTACCCAAGGGAAATTGCACAAATTGGCAGTTGGAGTATGGGCAAGGAACCTAAAGAATGCTGAATACCTGCATATGCCTGTTAATTGGCAGAAGTTTCAGCAACAAGCCAGAACATTAACCAATAAATAAGAGTAAAGCCATCTAGTACATTTTAGTATGTCTGATAGTGAGGCCAGATGCAGCAGGTATGATCCATCTTGTGAGGTTGAATGAATAATAGGAACCATGGCCAAAGCATTTTGTAGAACCTTCACTACAACATCTTTAAGATTTCATCTGGCCAACCTGGTGAAACAAAATTATTAAACAGGAAAGACGTGGTACTCTATAGAATTATAATGCATAAAACACTGGCGTTACAGATTTTAATCAGATGAAAAGTAGAAATGAAATAATTAGACCTCGAAAGTACTGTCACAGAGAATGGTAGTTTCTAGATGAAAGTCCATGCCCAGAATAGCAGTACAAACATTGAATATGTTTCACAATAGAAAGAATTAACTAGACTTTGCTAATTATACACCAGTTATGAACAAGCCTGTGTCAGGGGAGAATTAGAACTGCAGCAATGATAAAATCTACTTATTGCATAATCAACATATCAGAGAACATGTTCATAAGAACAAACATGAATCTCCTATAGTAGCAACCGGAAATAACAGCATGGTTCCAACAAATTAGATATAATCATCATAAAGTTTAGAAGTATAAAATCATCCAGGTAAAACTACATCAGTATGAAACCCACATTGATTATTGGTATAAAATCTAAATTAACAGAATCATAGCTAAAAAAAAAAAAAAAAAAGGCACAATGCATAATCAACTACAATGGAACCACAAAATATTAGATAATCTAACCCCAAAAATCAATACAAAACATTATCAAATGCTTGCCTGATCCTTTTTTACCTGAAACATCATAGGGGAATTAAACCAAAAAAAAAAAAAAAGGGAAAAGAAAAGCAAACTGGCAGAATTAATACACTGAGGTGTCGACTTTTATAACCACTCCAAAGATTGAATCTCCTATGCAGGAAAAGAATGCAGTTGAATCTTATCCACATAAAATCTATTGCTTCTAAAATTAACTATTCAAATCCTTTGAAACAACCCAGGAAAAAATTCCAAAAATGCAGGGTAAATTTTAATATAAAAAGTAGGACGTTGAGTATAACTTTGAATAAATAATTTCTTGGTAAAATAAACCAAAAGGATCAAATATGGGGGAAAAGAATGAAAACTAAACTCATACATACCCTTATAAAATCGAGTTGCAGTCTCTGTTGAAACCCGAAGTTCTGATAAAGCAGAGCACAGAGAAAAGCATTGAATCATCATATTAGGTTGTTGAGAGGCGCAAGAAAGAAATGAGGAAGCAGCAGGCTGGTGCTGCAGCTGGTGGGAATTAAGTTGTATGCAGTTTGCAGTAGCCAAGCAGAGTCAAGCACACAAGAAACTTGTCTTTCTTTGTTTTCTATATTTCTGGGTCAAATTCCCAAGCTTAACATTTGTAGCTCACTTAACTAGGGACTCAGAAACGCAGTAAACTTAGATTCTTTTGGTGGAAGGAGGTTCTCAAACTCCCAAATGATGCAAAAAGAAGCAACAATTACCAACGCATGAAAAAGCAATTTCTAGCAACAATTTCACACTTCAATATTACCAATATCAACAAGAATTTTTAGGACAATAAACTATTCATATCACAACTCTAAAGCGTGTCATCAATAATGATACACATTGTACCACAAAATCATAGCCCTACTAAAAGAAACATAAAAGGAAAAAGTGATAACAATACTCATAATGATTTTCATTAATAAATATAAAAAACATTCCAATAACAACTCAAACCTCCCATATATTCCCAAGCTACAAATTTTAGCTCAAAACATAACTCTGTTGCCAACAAAAATGAAATATCAATACAATGCTCCCTCCAACATACCCACAAAGCTTCCTTTTCTAAAGGTCATCCTCCATCCTTAAGTACTCCCCGATATCAGCCTGGTGAATAACCACAATGCCATTGGGATCCATCTTCCTGCAATCCTGTGTACTCTTGGCTGCAACACCAAATCCCAAAGGGACATCTGACATTGAAAAGACTACAACCCCATCATTTGGATTAATATTCTCAGTAATCCTCCCTAAACCACCTTTGAGAACACTGTTTCCGTACAAAAAACTCATTTCAGAAGTGGGTTTTAGCCACACTTTATGCTTAGCATTGGCCGCCAACAAATTCAAACTCTGTATGGTCAGCTGAAATTTCCCAGCTTTCGTGAATTTCCCAATCTGGGTTCCAAGTGAAATCAAATTTTCGCGCTTAATATTTGTTGCTCGCTTAACTAGGGACTCAGAAACATAGTAAACTCGATTTTTTTGGAGACGAAAACAGTACCTTCCTGGCTTTGAATCAGGACCTTCAAGAGATGGGTTCTCTACTATGTTCTTGAGATTATTGCCCACGAATTTGAAAAGCTTTTCGAAAACTTGGGTCGTCTCTTTCTCGTCCAGAGGCCTCATGGCTTCACCGAAACAAAACGTATTTAGGGTTTATGAGGGAGAGAAACAATTTAAACCCGAAAATAAAAGCGGTCATAAAGTGAGGGTAGATATTTGTACACGAAAAAACCCTCAACCAAATATATATATATATGAGGAAAATTTACCGATTTAGTCTTTTTACTATTTATATTTTTCTGACGAGATTTTATAATTTTTTTTTACATTAATTAGTCTTGTAACAATTTTCTTTTACTAAAATTAGTTCTTCAGGCTAAATTTTTTCAAATTTTTCAGTGCCCAACTGACGTAGATAATAATTGAAAGGTATTTTCGGTAGTTCCAATTCTAAAAACGTGAAAAATGAAATTGAAGGAAATTTTTTACTCCTCTAGTTGTAGGGCTTCTTCTTTAAGTGAAGAATCAAAATTTCGACTATAAATTTGGACAAATTTTTGATTGTAAATTTGGGCAAAATTAATTTGCAATAAAAATTTTGGCCAAATTTGTAGTCAAATTTTGAGGGTGTTTTTCAATTGGAACTTTTTTGAGAAGCTCATTTTTTTTCAAAAAGAAATGAGTTAATTGCAAATAACAAGGAGTAAGGTGGGCCAATGTAAGATGTTCTCTAGTAAGTGGGAGACAAAAATAATATATTTTATTAGTGTAATGATGATTTTTTATTTGAATTATATATTTATATGTATATATTGAATATTTATAGTAAGTGATTAAATTTTTTATTCATTTTTTTGCTACCTCACCAAACATGAACAGTAACATGTCAGATTGATATCCAAACAAATACAACTATTTTTTTGAGTTTGAGTGAAATTTTGAAAAAAAAAATCCCCCTACAACTAGAGGGGTGAAAATTTTCCTTTTATTTTATTTTTCATGTTTTTTCAAAACTAGAACTACCAAAAATGCCCCTCAATTTTTGTCCACATTGGCTGACACCGGAGCAATGGGCAAAAATTTGGTCAGAAGAACTAATTTTAGTAAACAAAAATTGTTACGGAACTAATTAAAGTAAGAAAAAAATTATAAGACATTGTCAAAGAAACATAAATAGTTATAGGATTAAACCGGTAAATTTTTCATATATATAATAATTGGAGGGAATTCTTAAAAAATAAAAATAAAATCATATAATGAGAGACCATGAAGTTGCTATTTATGAACAATTTTGCCATAAACAATTTTTATTTTAAAGAAAAATAAGTTTCTATTATTGTTTCAGCATATATAAACAATTTTGATTTTGTTTTCCCGATGTGTGGCGTGATAGTTGCTCACTTTGTCCCTTAACCATGAAGTTGGGTGTTCGAATCTTATCTATATGAATAGAGCACATTCGTGGCCTCCCATTTAGCTCAAATGAGAGACCACTTGCAATGAAAAAAAATAGTCATTGTTGTTTAAGATAGGTAAAAAATAATGTATATATTTTCGAAACTTTCTAATAAGTCTAGGAAAATTCGAATATATTTATCTAAAAGAAAAAAGGATAATTATATAATTTATTAAAAATAAATACTTTTTTTTTTTTGGTAAATTGGGTATTAGATTAATGCATAAACTAATCAATAGAACAACAGTACAAAAGAAACAACCCAGATGAGGTTCCTCCCCTATCACACCACACAGCCGGTGGAAGGAGAGTTGGGTCAATGGAACCACAGAAATGATTATGTCGTGCACACCGATTACAATCTCTGGGGATGTACTCCAACCGCCAACAGCATCGAGTAGACAAAAGTGACCTTTGTCTGGACAGCAGGGACGACGCCTTCCAATCTGCAAAATCCTCCATTCCATTCAGAGCCATGATAACATTGAAAGCGTCACCTTCAATGGTGATGGAATCAAGGTTCAATTTGGATGCTATCTGTAGAGCTTGGATAGCCGCTTCAGTCTCTACACAAAATGAATTCTTCGACACAATGCGGTTCACCCAGCAGTGTTTCGTAAAATGACCCCAGTGATTGTAGACCCCTCCTTGAAAGCGGCATCAAAATTCAGCTTCATCTCATCAGCAGTAGGGGGCAGCCATGTGGTCTGAGTACCCGAGATGGCGGTTTGGTGTCGTTTCTTCAAACGTTCGACACTGGCAGACCAGTAAGCTACATATGCTTTATTCACTGCTTTAGAAAGAGAATCCCATGTAGTGGTTTTGTCTCCTTGCCAAGCTTGGTTGCGGACCAGCCATAATCGTTCCAGGGCGACTGCAGTGAAGTGTTGAAGCTTAGCCTTTTCAGTCTCTTGAAGAGGGAATGGGTAGTGGGGACCGATCATCATAAGCAGCCACTGATCAACCTGCATGTGACGAAAACCTTCAATTTTTTTTATAGTCCAAGGAGAGTTCCACCATAGATATTTGCTAGCGCAGCAATAAAAAATGAGACGGTGCACAGTTTCTGGGTGCTCTTCGCAGAGAAAACAGGCATCATTAGGGAGGGGTATGAAGTTGCATAGCCTATCCAATGTGGGGAGAACCTGTGAAAGTAGAGTGTCGTTCATGGAGAGTAGACTGCCAAAGATAATTCCATTGCATAGTGCTGTGGTTTGGGGGGTGTGATACTCGACTGTGTATGATCATCCAATAGGCAGACCCAACGGAGAAGGCCCCTGTCAAGGAGGCTGTCTATACTAGTGAGTCCTGCTCCTTATCTAGGATAGGAGTATGAATGATTTGGTCACTGATATGAGGCGGGAACACGTTTGCAATCAGGCTACGGTTCCAAGTTTTCCCATCAGCCAAGAGCATATCAGAAATGAACATTAGGTGTGCAGGAAGGTGAATATCCTCTGGAATTCGGTGGGGTGGTTTGTATAGCCATGGGTCGTTGCTAAGGAGAGCCATGGAATGCCGACCCAATTGAAAATAGAGGCCACTGGTCAAAATTTTACTACTGTTTTTTATGCTATGCCAGATCCATGATGCCACCATGTGTGTGTACTCCAAGCTAAGCATTCGCCGCCCTCGAAGGTATCGAGACCGTATCAGTTTCACCCAAGTCTTGTGTGCAGCCATATGAATCTGCCATCCCAATTTCGAAGTGAGTGCTAAATTCATGTCTCGCATCTTCCGAATGCCCACTCCTCCTAAGGATTTTAGTTTACAAACATCATCCCAAGCTTTAAGGTAGAGATAGTGGGTTTTAGAGCTGTCCTTACCCCAGAAAAACTCTCTGAATTTTTTATCCATAGCATCCGTGATAGAGGTTGGCGCCAAGAATGTTTGCATCACATAGATCGGGACTGCTTGGGCAACACCTTCGATAAGCGTGGCCCGACCAACCATGGATAGACATTTTGATTTCCACCCTGCCAATTTAGTAGAGATCTTATCCAAAACTCCAAGGAATACCTCAGAATGAGAGCGAAATTTACAGGAGGAGTGATCGAGATACTTGTTTTGGTGGTCACATTCCTTCATGCCCATGATTTTGCACAGTCGGAGCTTTAGGAAAGATGGAACATTCTTGCTAAAGTGTATCAAACTCTTATTCCAGTTAATAGCCTGTCCTGTCCAATTGCAGTATTGCTGTAGGCAAGAGTGGACTGCCTTTGCTTCCTCCTTGTTGGCTTTACAATAGATCACTAGATCATCCGCATACATCAAATGAGTGATTCTAGGACTGGTGCGAGTGACTTTAATCCCGCTAATCCGTCTGTCATTGGTTGCCTTTTCCAAAATTCTAGAGAGGAGGTCGGAGAAGATAGTGAATAAAGCAGGGGACATAGGGTCACCCTGCCTAATCCCACGCTCTGCATTAAAATAACTAAATGGCACCCCATTGAGAAGCACAGAGAATTAAGCTGTAGTGATACATTCCAAAATTAAGGCAATGAATTTATCCATGAAGCCCAAGTTACGAAGGATAGTCTCCAAAATACACCATTCAACCCTATCATAAGCCTTGGCAAGGTCAATTTTGATTGCCATATAACCATATCTACCTCTCTTAGCACTAAGATAGTGCATCACCTCATGATCGATAATCACATTGTCGCCAATACTTCGATTAGGTACAAAAGCGGCCTGACTTGGGTGAACAATATCTTCCAAGAGGAGTCTCAACCGTCCAGCTAATATCTTTGTAGCAATTTTGAATATGACATTACAGAGAGCAATCGGTCGGAATAGTTCCACTTTAGAAGCTCCTTGGATTTGCGGAATCAAAGCAAGGAAGGTGTGATTAAAAGATTGCTTGAGTTTAGAGGTCTCAAAGAAATGCTGAATTTCAATAATCACTGCATCACCCACTGTGCCCCAATACTGTTTGTAGAAAGTTATGGTCAGTCCATCCGGGCCCAGGCTTTTGAAGGTCCCCATACTAAATAAGGCTCGCTTGATTTCCGTGTGAGACGGGCAGGTTGTAAACATATGATTTTGTTCATCTGTAATCATCGGTGGCATGAGTCCCTGCAAATCAAAAGGGAAAATAGGAAGATCACTGGAAAAAATGTTAGTAAGGTAATTGACAAATTTAGTGCCAATAAGTGTACGATCGAAAATCCAAGAATTTTCAGAATTTTGGATGCGTTGGATTTTGTTGTGACTTCTATGGATAAGAGTGGTAACATGAAGGTAGTGAGAATTCATATCTCCCTCCTCAAGCCACTTGGTCTTGGCTTTTTCTCTCCAGAAAGTTTCCTCACAACTAGTGAGATTGTCTAGGTCCCTAAGAGCAGCATTTTCCAACTCAAGGAAGTTCGAGTCCGCCGGAAGGGCTTGTATGGCTACAATGGAATGTAGTTGTTTAATCTTGGTATGGATGTTCCCAAAAATCTTGTGATTCCATTCCTTGAGAACTTTCTTGGTGTGCTTGATGCGGGAAAGGAAAGAATTACTCTTACTCCAAGCCTCAGAAATGATAAAGCTCGTGTCCGGGTGACTAGTCCACATAGCTTGGAAACAAAATGGTTTGGGAAGGGAGGTAGAGGTTGGGGTGGTATGAAGTAAAAAGGGGTTTGTGGTCCGAATGTATAGCAGGAAGATGGTGGATACTAGCTTCAGGGAATAAAAGTTTCCAAGCAGAATTTGCAAATCCTCTGTCAAGTCTTTCTTGAATATTAGCCCGACCTCTTCGATTATTATTCCAAGTGAAAGGGTGTCCAAGGAAGCCCATATCAATTAGTCCAAAATCATCAACAATTTTATGAAAACCCCTTGAACTGGAATTACCAACTGCCCTCCCACCAGATTTGTCACAGGTATGCAAAACCACATTAAAATCCCCTATCAACATCTATGGACCTTGGAAGGCGTCCCCTATAGTGGTTAAACAGTCCCAAAAGAAAGGTCTTCCAGATGCAATTGGAGGTCCATAAATTAATGTAAGCTGCCAAGGGTTGGAGTCAAATTCATCAAAACACAAACAGTTGAGACAATGATCATTAGCCAAAAGAACTTTAAGGTTGATCACACTTTTCCACATGAGCAGGAGACCTCCTCCAGAACCTACTGACGGTACAAATTCAAAATCTGTAAAACCCAAACTAACAACAAGCTTTTTCATTTTTTCACAATCTGCAGTTTTGACTTCAGACAAAAAAATAAAGGTTGGTCGATGAGAGCCTATAAGACCCTTAATATAACGAACTGTCGAGGCATGACCAAGTCCCCGACAGTTCCGAACTAGGCCAATCATTGGGAGGGGTGGGGCTGGACAAGGCCCGCCTCCTTAGCCGTTGTAGTAGATGGTGCTGCAGCAAGTTCTTCAATTATGATGGAGCTGGAGTGTGGTGTTCGGAGTTATCTAGCCTGACGTTTAACAAGAATCAGCCTTATATGTCGAATCAGTATGAGTTCTTCCATAATCTCAGCAATGAGCTGTGGGTGCTGGGACTGAGCGGGCCGCTCAACACTTGTGGAAGCCCGGATGTGGAGCAGAGCGAGTGCTTCATGAACATGTTCTGTCAAAGTTATCCTCTGTTTCTTGCATGACATCTCAACAGTTGGAGAAGGTCTCTTCAGATTGGGCTGAATCAGTTTGGGTAGCAGAGTATGAGGGGGAGCTGGAGGTGTGGGTTCATGGCTAGGGGGCCATAAGGCAGGGTAGTTTGGCTGGGGGAGATCAGGAGGGAGTTCTTGGGGGTGGGGTATAAGGGATAAATTTGTGGGCAGGTTAGGAGGGGAGTGATGTGGGCTTAGAGGCTGTGGGCTGGAGGGATGTGGTATTTTGACTATGTGGGCGTAGGGGGGCAGTGTAGCGGAGGAAGGGCTAGAGCGGTAGGCTGTAGTGGGTTGGTTGGGGACTGGGTAGGTTGAGAGATGTGGGTAGGATGGGTATTGGTAATGTCGTGAAGGGTTATCCTTCGGGCTTGCAAAGTAGGTCTAGAGAGAGGTAAACCAGGGTTAGGTAGTACGGACGATGAAGGAGGGGTACCTTTTGAGGGGGACTGCTGGGTGTTGACCGGAGGTGGTGGATCTGTCGTCGGCGAGAAGGTCAGTGGTGGAAACCATGGCTGACGTGGAATTCTAGTCTTTGCGCACAACCAGTCTCCATATCCAGGGCAGTCTTGGGGAGGGTTCTGATCAGCAGCAGGGGATTCGGGACAGGCAAGGTGAGTGTGGTCAAGTTTACCACAAGAGTAGCAAAAATCGCCCAGCCGTTCATACTTGAACTGTACCCAAAGCTTCGCTCCATTCTCCCGGGTGATGAAGAAGCCCTTCTTGAGGCTCTGCTGGATGTTTATGGCTACTCGAATCCGAATGAACCTTCGTGCAATTTGGAATTGGGGTTTCGGTTCATATTTGAGGAAGCGGCCTACGAAATCTCCAATTTTTTTTGGCATTTTCTACATTCATTCGGTTGGGCAGCAAGTTGTGGATCTGGATCCAAAAGGTGTAGTAGAGAAGTCTAATTCCTCGAGGATGCTATCTACCGGCCACTGCTGGAGATTCAGTAAGGTACCTTTAACATTCCAAGGACCGGTATCTACTATGTGGTCCCTATCTTGGACATTTCGGAAGGTACATGAGACCATGTTGTGGTCTAGGGGGTTGATGTGGATGTTGGAGCCCAAATTCCAGGAAGCTCGGAGCACAGCATTGATAGCTTTATAGTTAATGACTTTGTGGGTTATGAGCTTACCTACCAAGGTGAGTTCATTGAAAGCCTGTGTTTCTCTATCATTTGTGGAAAGGTCGAGACTTTCTGCTACAAGGTTGGGGGGTTCATTAATGGCCGACATTACAGAGAAGTCAAGGGTCTAGATGACTTTAGAAAAGGAGGAGTAGGACAAGGGAAAAGGAAGGGAGGAAGGAGGAAGGAAAGGAACTAGTGTAAGCAGAGCACAAACTCCGGTCAGAAGGCGATGCTCGGCGGGACCTAGACAATACTAGCAGAGTCAACTCTAGAGAGAGGGGAGAGAATTTTACTCTCTAGAGAGAGAAAACAGAACACTTACAACTATGGGTGTGAATGTGAATGTGAAGGAAAAGGAGGAGTAAAAAAAAAAAGGAACATGAAAAAAATCAAGAATTAACTAAATCTAAATTTTAAAATAAATCCAATTTTAGCACATTGTATCCTTTAGCCGAACAATACAAATAGTCTCAAAATATTAAATAATTTATATTATTTTTATTCTTATAAAAATTTTAATGTGAGATTAAATATTTTTAACAATATATATATATATATATATATATATGTATATATATATATATATATATATATATATGTATATGTCTTTTCTTAAAACCACAATTTTATTATTATTATTTTTTTTAAAAAAAATAAGTTAAGCTTCATTTGGGAATTAGTCAACTTATTATTTTTATTATTTATTTTTTTCTATAGATTATCATTCTTGTTATTAAAAAAAAAAAAAATACTATACTCACTCATTTAGAAATCATTTAATTTTATATACAATAATTGGGATATGATGTAGCCGAAAGGTCCTGCTTCCAAGATGTGATCTGGCCAAATAGTCTTCCTAAAAGACCATTCGGTAAAGTACCTGCAAAAGATGAGGAAATGAGTTTATTCCCCAAAGAAGCTCCGATGCTTAGGTTAGTAATTTGTCCAAAAATGAGGTCAAACTTCCAAAGTAAAGGGATTAAATGCACTTACCTTTTTGGGGAGACATTAATTGTTTATATAGGAGACAAATCTCCAAATAGTTTAGTAGTCTATCAATGTGGGATTTAGATAATCCTAAGGTAAAACCTCTTAAGGGTAAGAAAGTCATTTAGACTTATAATAAAGCATAAATTTATTTATGCTTTATATACACCAGGATAAGATATTGTGGACAACGATTTCGCTTCTACAAAATTAAATAGAAATAATGCAAATACAAAATCAATCATAAAATATATATTTCATTAATTTAAATATATGTGGGTACAATCTCTATCTAATTCGCTGATTCTTTTCGTCAATAGATTCAAGGGCCCTTTGGGTTTGATCTCGATCCGTTAGATGATATCGATATTGGATCTATCCTTCCAAGGGTCTTCTAACTTGATCTTAGAATGGATCTATCTTCAAGGGCCGTTAGGCTTGATCTCAATCTTTGATTTGATTTCTTCGAAGGTCTTTAGACTTTATCTTGTAGGATTTGATATGAATTCGAGGGCCTTTAAAGCTTAATCTCGAAAAAGGATTGGACTTGGAAGGAGAAGGATCCGATATGGCAGAACTTTGTTATCTCCAAGACTTGTGTGTTGAAGTCTCTCTTGATCTTCTATTTATAGGAGAAGAGATGACAAGAAAAGAGCCTCTTGTGGTGATGTGGTGCCTTCCGATTAGCCGAAACACTCCTTCAATTCTGATTGGTTAGTCTTTGTCATATTGCCACGTGTCAGTATATGATTCGCCATAAGAAATGAAGAATAATTTGTAATAAGTAATTAGGTGAAATTTTATCTACCATTTAATTAATTTAAATTACTTTACAAACTTTTATTGTTTACAAATTGCCTCTTTGGAACTTATGCACGACTAATTTGAAGAATTATCATGAGAACAAGTTTCAATTTATTTTTATCTTGTCTTATTTGAATCAAATTATTTAATTAAATTTGACTCACGATATAAAATACGAGATATATATATATAAATCGATTTTGAATGAAATTATGTAGATAAATCTGACTCGAAGATAAATATGACTCGTTGATTATATATATTACGAATCAAATTTGAAATTTGAATTTGACCCGAAGATAAATGTGACTCGTTAAAATTTTTCAAAAGATATTTTACAAATCAATATTTGAGTCAATTTATATATTTGAATTTGACT
The DNA here is from genome assembly GCA_035583425.1 of Marsdenia floribunda. NCBI lineage: Eukaryota > Viridiplantae > Streptophyta > Magnoliopsida > Gentianales > Apocynaceae > Marsdenia > Marsdenia floribunda. The sequence goes on along the minus strand of JAXGGT010000035.1, from coordinate 6,715,464 downwards.
CAAATATATAAGATTTGTACAATAATTTAAAGATATTCTCGAATTAATTTTGAGTCAAATTATGAGTTTGAATTTGACTCAGATAAATATAATGTGTAGAGTTTTTTTTTTTTTTTTAAAGAAATAAAATTTTACAAATCAATATTTGATGCCTCATTTGACTTGAAGGGAGCTAGATTTGGATTTGTTTTATGCAATTCCTTGGGGAATGTTCTCATTTCAGGTGTTGGCCCTCTCTTTAGTGCTCTTTTGGCTTTCCATGTTGAACTACTAGGGTTATGGCAGAGCTATGAAATGGTTCGAGGCCTTTTCATCCATGACTTGATTATTGAAATGGACTGCCTTTCTTTGGTCACTTAACTTCATAATGCTGAATTAATTTATCACCCTTTGGCCACCTCCTTAAGATGCTGCAATCTTTTCTTTTTTACTTTTGACTTGTGTTCTATTATCTTTCAACCTAGAGCTTCTAATCAAGTTGCTTATTTCTTATCAAAAATTGGTCTCAATTTAGAGACGGTTGTTGTATGGAGAGACTCATCTCATCCATCTGTTCTTGCCTCATTTCATCGTGATTGGCTTTCATGCAATGAGAATTAATTTCTTTTTTCCTCAAAAAAAATTTTTTTTAGTCAAATTATATATTTGAATTTGACTCGAATATATAAGATTTGTATAAATTTATTTTTAGAAGATAATTTAACATGGAATTATTTATTCGTAAGAGATAAATGAAGAATTAAGATAGAATTAGAAGACTTTCCTCTCTTCTTGGATTGATGCCTATATAAATCACATTTCTGAAGGTCTCATATCTTTCTTTTTCTTT
>JAXGGT010000035.1:6671187-6682449 GCA_035583425.1 Marsdenia floribunda | reverse complement strand
CACCTCTGAATATTCAATAATCAGAGTTTAACTCATATCTAACACAACGTAACATTTAATTTATTATAATAATTAATATTTTTTTAAAAAAAAAATAATAATATATTTCATTCATAATAAATTTTTTTTTTTTAATCTTGATTAACTATTTAACTTTATATATATATATCATCTGCATATCTATTAATACTATTTAAGAATGCATAGCTCAGTTGGTAACAGTCTCACTTATGATTCAAGAAATGATCATGAGTTCAAGACACAATAAAAATAAAATTACCTCAATATTTAAAAAAATATATATCTATTAATACTAAATATAAGTCAAACATATATATATATATATATAAACTAAAACAAAAGGTTGCAACTTTTGCTTTGCATTTTATAAGCAAATAATAATTTAAAAGAGGAAAAATGGCAAGTTGAAGATTGCTGTTTGTATATATATATCCAATTGTTTTACATTATATATATATATATATATATATTTATGCAAAGACATACAAAGATGAAATAAGGGTATAATGGGAATAAAGAATCAATTCTCATTTCTACCTCCTGTCTTAATTTTTTCCTCATTTTCTTACCTCCTATCTTTGTCCTATTACTAATTCAAGTTCACAAATTAACCTTGAAAACTACTATACTATTTTTTAAATTTCTTCTTTGATATAATTATACAAAAAATTGACAAATTTAATTTTAAATAAATTTTATTCTTTTTAATAAAAATTCAATTAGAATACATATATTCAATATTTGTAATACTTTTAATTAATTAGGAAAATGACAAAAGGATTTATATCACTTACTAGTCTCATCAAAGGTTATTTATAGGAGTCATTGTTTCCTGATTATGTTTTTCTTTCATATGTTTATTGAATTATTTTAAAAAATAAAAAGAGGAAAAAAAATCAAATTATTTAATACGTATAATGATAATTTTTTCCTCTTTTAAAAATATTATTTAAAATTATAATTTTTTTTTTTACAATTTTCAAAAAATTTTATATATATATATATAAAAAAAAAAAAAACCTATATTATTAGATTGTAAATTTGTTTAGGATTTAAATATTTAAAATAATAATAATGTGAGACTTACCTCACCAATATAAAATTTGTTTAAAACTTAAAAACTTTTAAAAAATAAAAATAAAAATTATATCGCCAAAATAAAATTTATTTAGGATTAAGCTTGTTAATTTTTCATAATTAAACTATTACTTTATATCATTTTGTTAGTTATTGTCAAATGTAAGATAATATTAATTAAGACAGCCGTAAAGGATGCTAATTAATTGAAAATTAATAAGAATAAATTAGAACGGTCGAATCTATATTAATGTTTTGTACGACACTTTGTCAAAATTAAAAAAAAAGAAAATGACAATTTAAATGTAACAAATAAATGGTGCTAAAGATAGGTTTGCTTTTAAGTTTTTTTTTTTTTTGGTAATCAAAAGGCAAAGGGCGGAAGAACCGAGTTGCCATCCCCAACTAAAGAACCACCTCGCCGCTATGGAATGTTCCATTCGCCATAAGGGTTAGGCTCGCCGGGAACAAACCCAACTAAGTCACCATAGCCCCACCAAGGTGACAAGGGGACCACTGCTCCTCCCACACGCAGAGATACAAGGTCTACTAACGCAAGCGCTTTCGTTTAATCGAATTCGATCCCTGAATCTCCCAAATGGAAGTGTAGAGCTAGTTCCACTTGGGCAACCACCTTGGTGGTGGTTTGCTTTTAAGTTATGATCTTACTCGGGTGCCTAATAAATAAATAAAATTTTTTTTTATTAAAAAATTATAAATATTAATTTAATAAAATATAATTATGTAAATTTTAAGAAATTAATTAAATTGATATATGTCTATTCTATGTTGTAAATTTAATAACGACTTTAGCCTAATTTTTTTTTTTTTTTGTTTGGTTACAGATATTTATTTCAGATCATTTGAATGTTCCTAACTAAAAATGACTTAAAATTGCTTCAAAAGCAAGAAAAAGGGAATTTGAAAGTTATGTTTAACTTTTGAAATTAGTGATATATAAAACAAGAAAGGATTTAAAATCACTTTCCAACCTTGTTGGGCAAACAACACAATTTTGTGTTTTTCCTTCTAAGTTCTAGCCACTTATAATTCAGATATTTTTGCTTATTTATTTATTTATAAAAATTTGAATATAAAATATAAATATAACCCTGTTTATTATTATTATTATTTATTTATTTATTTATTTATTTGCCTTTTTATTTAATATATAAATTAAAATAGAACCCATATATATTCAAGAAAGACTAAAAATAATTACTTTAGTAATAGTAATTTTATATATAACTATAAAAAATCATGTGTTCGAATTATGTTGATGGTAAAAATACATTGTAATTTAATATATATATATATATATTTACTTAGGGAAAATAAAGGTAGAGGAGAATAAGAAGAAATCATAGTGGGATATTCTTTAGAACTCCAAAGAGAAAATGTGGTGGTGTAGCAAAGAGAGATAGAACCAAAGGGAAGATACTGAAAAGGATGTGTGGTGATAAAGTAATATTCTCTTGGATTTAAAAAAAAAAAAAAAAAAAAAAAAAATGGTAACTATCACGAAGGCACAGCTCAATTGGTAGTAGTCTCATTTATGATGTGAAAGACGTCTTGAATTCGAAACATGTTAGAAGTGAAAGTGCCTCAAAATTTCAAAAGAAAAATATGGTAATTCAATTATAAGATTTTTCTTATTTAGGTATTTTTATTTGATTTGTTAAATAAAATGTACTGAGTTCATATTATAGACAATTTTATACTATATTTTTAATTATATATTATGATCTCAAGAGTCTTCCTCATATATAGATTTTTTAAATTAGTCAAAATATTTTTTTACAGGCATTGAAATTAAAGAAAAAGTTAAAGAAAAATTGGTGAATTTGATCCCTAATGTTCATGTCTTTGGTGTGGTTGGTCATTTTTTTTTTCCTTTTTTATTTAGTAAGTCTCACAGCGTATAATAAGCATCTGCATTTGATTCCTCTCGTCACAGAATTTATTATTTGGACAAATCAAATTTTTGTGAAGAAAGAGACTAAATGCACATCATATCATCATTGTTATACATCAAGGACTTACTGAATCATAATAATAAAAAAGAATCAATCACACCTATAATCGAAAAATTGGAGACCAAATCCTCTAATTTTTCAAAATAAAAAGACACACACAATACTATTTATTCCAATGTTTTCTGTTTTTGTGGTTTTAGATACCTTATTAATATTCTACTTGATGAAGTTATATATCATTTTTTATTTTAATTAACTATACATTTTAATTTTTTAAAAAAATTTATGTATAATATTAAATATTGATAAGTTTAATAGAATAATTCTATATATCTATATATTTTAATATAAGTAAAAAAACATGAATCTTATATTACATTTTTTATTATTTTTTTAAATTTTGTTATACAAAATTTAATTATATATATATATATATATATATATATATATATATATTTATGTGTTTTTTGATTAAAATATTAAATATAATTTTATTTTTAAATAGAAATAATTATAAAATAAAAAAATATTAATAAACAAAATAGCGAAAGTAATATATATATATTTATTTATTTATAACAATAAAATCGCAATGAATAACAAAATAATTTAATTTAATTAATAATACATATATTTTTTTTATGAATTCATAATACAAATACTTATAATCTAAAAAGTTGGAAATAACCTTAAAATTTCAAAAGAAATAAATAAATTAGAAATCTCGACGGAATAGGAGGCTTCTTTGGTGGGTGGGTGGTGACCCTCTAAAATCTGTGCCCTCATTTTTCTATCTCAACTGTGAAATTAATAAATATCAAATAGCAGTACTTTTCATGGCTTACTTTACTCCCACTATTAAACATTTTCAAAATTTGTTTAGATTTCATATAAATTACTTTTTTATTTATTTTTAATTTCATAAATTGGCCTTTTTTGATTAAAATTGATAAATATTCGATAACTTCTTAGTGTGCAATTGATATATTTATTAAATTTAAAGGATATTTTTGTCATTTCATGTTAAAAAGAAAAAAATAAAATAAAATATGGAATAAAATATATTAAATGCATATCTGCTCTCTTTGTTATTATGTTTGCCCATTTTCCCTTTCTTTTAGTAAAGATTTGAAGTAAGAATAACGTAAAGTGACAAAAAATCATTTAAATTTAATCAATATACGGATCATATGCTAAAATGTAATCGAATATTGACTAATTTTGATTGAAAAGATTAAATTGTGAAATTAAAAATAGATAAATGATGAATTTATATGAAATTAAAGTTTTAAAACCAACTCAAAACAAACTTAAATAATTAAGATATTGAATTGAAAAATTTTTCATATTCCTTTATTTTTCATATTTTTTATTTTTCATTATTATACACAAGTGATTACAATTTATATATATATATATATATATATATATATATCTTCATTAAAATTTTCTTTTCAAGTTAATTTGATTAAGATTTTTTGTAATAGTGTTGTGTCATTATTTAATTAATTTATTATCTTTTCTTTACAATATTTTGTTCTTGTTATGGATCATATGTCCTCTTACCTTTTAATCTATCAAATATTAATTCAAAAAAATACTGAAAAAGAACCCATCAATAAATTCTATATTGTAGATTTTTTTTCAGCCCTCCAAATGTCGGGTTTCAAGACTTGTAAGTTTTTTCAATCTAAGCCTTGTTACTCGTTCAAATTGATTGAAAATTTTATAAAAATACTCAAAATATATTTTTTATTTATCTAAAAAGGTAAATTTTTTTTTTTTTAATTAAAAGATTTTTTTTGGCGTAGTATTTCTTAAAACATCTTCTAAAACCTCATTTAAGACAAGAAAATTAAAATACATGTCAGTTGAACTAATCTCCCAAACTAGCGTTGTTAATTTTAATTGAGTCAATATTTATAACCTTTTTTTATAAAATAAAAATAATAATCGCATTAAAAAGAATTAAAAATCAAAATATTCTTTCCATGAATCTAAGAAATTAAAAGTATTTTAGTAAATTTTATTTTGTAAAAAAGTTATAATATTTGTTTAGTGGAAGTTAAAGGTGTTAGTTTTGGAGGTAAATTGAATTGACACATGTTTTAAATTTTATAGGTGTCTTAGACGATATCCTAAGAAATTTTGCGCCGACTTTTTTGCCTTCAACCTGATAAGAACTCATGATATTTTATAGTCATAAATACAACTATTACTATTACAATAATTATTTCATGTTTAAATAATTAAAAATATTTTAATAATTTTTTCATTCCGATTTAAAAATTATATATTGTTATAAATAAAAAAGAAAATATAAGAAAATAGAGAGAGTGTATTGTCAATACTTTATCAAAAGGAATAAAATGCAATATTTATAGATACAAACGTGATGACTCTTATTGAGAGAGTCAAGAGTATCTAGGAGATTAGGATATTCACTTAAATAATATTTATAACACTCCCCCTTAAATATTCATTGTACAAGGAATATACTTCATTAAAACTTTACTAGAAAAAAATTTTGTGGAAAAAAAAAAAAAAAAACTAGTGAGGGAAAAAGAGTACATATTTCCTTGTACACTCTCCCTGATTAAAAGTTACGTAAGATCACTAAGTCGATGCATTCCAATTTGAAACACTAATCTTTCAATTGTTGAAGTCGATAATGCCTTTGTAAGTAAATATGCTAAGTTGTTACTTGAACGAATCTGTTGAACATCTATATTTCAATTCTTTTGAAGATCATAAGTAAAGAAGAATTTTGGTGAAATATGCTTCATGCCATCCTATTTAATATATCATTTCTTCAATTGAGCTATATATGTTGCATTGTCTTCATGGAGTATCGCAAAAGATTTCTTCTCAGAAGATAAACCGCAAGGCTCCCAGATATGTAGAATCATAGATCTTAACCAAACACATTCATGACTTACTTCGTGGATTGCTATAATCTCTACATAATTTGAAGAAGTAGCAACAAGTGTCTATTTGGTACAACGTCATGACACAACAGTGCCTCCACATGTAAAAAGATAGCTTATTTGTGATTTGGTCTTATGTGAATTAGACAAGTTACTAGCGCTAGGATAACAAATAAGTTGTGGTTTAGAAATGTTGGCATACAATATAATCTCATGTCAATTGTACCTCAGAGATATCTAAATACATGTTTAATTCCATTCAATGTCTTCTAGTTGGACATGAGCTAAATCTTGCTAATAAATTAACAGTAAAAGCTATATCAGGTCTTGCATTATTAGCAAGATACATTAGTGCACCTATTGCACTAAGATATGATACTTCAGGACCAAGAAGTTCTTCATTATCCCCACAAAGTCAAAAAATGTCCTTTTTTATATCAAGTGATCAAGACGACCATTCATTAGGGTACTCAATGAATGTGCTTTGTCAATGTAAAATCTTTTAGAGACCTTTTCCGTATAAGTTAATTGATGCATGAAAATTTCAATTTCATTTTTTAAATGCTCGATCTGCAAGCCAAAACAAAATTTTGTTTTTCCATGATCTTTCATCTCAAACTCTCTTTTCAAAGGATCTACCGCTTTAAAGTCTCTTGAGAAGTTCCAATAATATTTAAATCATCAACATATACAATAATTATAACAAATTCGAAATTTTCTTTCTTAATGAAAACACACGGATAAATTTGGTTATTTTGATAACCGTCTTTTAACAAATAGTCATTGAGACAATTGTACCACATACGCCCTAATTGCTTTAATCCATACAAAAATCTTTGTAATTTTATCGAATATAATTCTCGAGAACTTAAATTGTATGTGATATACCTAAAATATATCAACTTTTATATGATATATTTATCGTTAATTGTGATAAATACGATTTTATCGATAGAATATCTAATTATTATCATATTTTATTTTGTAGGAATATAATTATCAATAATGCTAAAGATATATCAAAATATCAAGAATCTTGGAAAATATCTTATTTGGAGAAGATAACGACAAAATAAAGTCATTGGCGAAATCAATAAAGCCAGAAGATATTAGAGTCCAATTAGAAGAGTCAAAGAGATTTAATTAGATTAGACTTTTATTTTATTTTTTTCTATAAACAAGGACTTAGAAGAGAATCAAAAGAAAAGGGGGAGAAGTTAGAGATTACTTGAAGACTGATGCAACCCTACAAAACTCTCTACTTTTCCTCTCTCTTATGTTAGAAACAAATATGTGCTCTATTCTAGCTATGAGTAGCTATATTTTATCGTGACTAAGGCCTTTTGTGAAGGTTAAAACTTTTATGGATTTCTTAGTTTAATTTATTATTTTTATTAATATCGAGTCCCTACTTATTATTATTGCCTGTTCTTAATACCTGTGATTATATGATTAATAATTGCATGATATTAGATTTAACCTACACATCGGAAGAGACTAGATTGAATTGGAAGAAGGTGATAATAACACTTAGTAAAATTGATTAGGAATAGATTCGATTTCTATTGTACGGTTTCTAACCTTTAAAAGTTAGGAAATTCCACAACAGTTTTATGCAGTTTTGTTTGTTAAAATCACAAGGGAATTTAATTGATTTACATAATAAAATTAGGGACTTTTCACTAAGAAATTAGGTCTAGTCTATATTTGAGAATTCTACCGTAAACAAACCCGAGAATTAAATTTATATTAACTATTGTCTTTCATAAAAGGAGTAGGTCAGATCAAAAGAGTCTTAGTCTATTCATATTATTAATTGTTTCTTTCATAAATATCTTTTTGTTTACTTTTAATAGATAATTAAACTCAACGATAATATTTTTTGTTTAAGTTGAATATAAAGAAAGATATTTTATTAGTTAAACAACAGTCCTTGTAGGATTGATATTTTTTATTACTTTGACATATTATATATTTGTAATCTTAGCATCAGTATGCTTCAGCCATCTTAAATCCTTCAGGGAGTTCCACAACAATTTTATGCAGTTTGGTTTGTTAAAATCACAAGGGAATTTAATTGATTTACATAATAAATTTGGTGACTTTTCACCAAGAAATTAAATCTAGTCTATATTTAGGAATTTTACCTTAAACAAACCCGAGAATTAAATTTATATTAACTATTATCTTTCATAAAAGGAGTAGGTCAGATCAAAGGAGTCTTAGTCTATTCATATTATTAATTGTTTTTTTCATAAATATCTTTTTGTTTACTTTTAGTAGATAATTAAACTCAATGATAATATTTTTCGTTTAAGTTGAATATAATGAAAGATATTTTATTAGTTAAACAACAGTCCTTGTAGGATTGATATTTTTTATTACTTTGACAGATTGTATACTTGTAATCTTAGCATCAGTATGCTTTAGCCATCTTAAATCCTTCAGAGAGTCATATGAATAGACTATACTTATTTTCATAAGATGCAAATTTAAAATTTTCATTAGTTGTCAGACTAATGAGATACCAAAATGTAATTGCATCTACCACAAGAGAAACAAATTGTGTTTTATATCTCACAACCTCATATTTCTTATTTAGTTATTGTACAAATACTCATTTGTACCTTATAAGTATGGCATCTTCAGGTGTCTAGACTACGAGTGCAAAAACTTCATGTTGTTAAACTAAATTTAATTATGTTTCAATTGCATCTCTTTTTTTTCTTTTTTTTTTGAAAAATATATATATATAGTCAGTTACATCTACGTTGACACTCGTTGATGGATGTAAGTTTATGATCAACATTATCATTCACAATAGTTAACATTACATTATTCATAAAAATATTGTCAACAAATATTTCTTTTTGGTTCAATTGTTTCCTATAAAGAGATAACTTATTGAGATCTCATTATATTCCTCTTTTTCAGGTACTTGAACTATTTCTAGAGTAATTCTATTTGTTATGTCTCTTGACCCTTCTAAAGTATCAGTATGGACTCATTTAGAACATGTGCTCCATTTCTTTTGTGGGAATTCTTATCTTTAGAACCAAATAGTCTATCATGCTTTTGGCATGCCATAGACTCATTTTTATTTTATAAATAGATTGTCCTACTGGGACATCAATTCTTACGAAGTATTTGCAGCCGGTATATATGACTTAATGACTTAATTAGTCACTTTCTTTAGGTCAATAAATATATTTGGCAATTTGTATTATACAAAGGACTATCTTTAAACTTAAGTTCATATTACGTTGTATGATGATCGAAATATTTCCAATATTATTAAACTGCATTTTTGTCTCTCTCCTTAATATTGAGAATTATGATTCATTAAAATTTTAAAAAGATCCAATATCTCTTATAATAGGAGAATCAAATCTATAATATATTCTCAATCTCCTTAGAAGACCCATCTTTGTGCGTTGTGGTGGAGTTACAGAAACGTATATAGCACATTCAAAAATTTTAAAACGAAAAATATTTGGCTACTAACCATTAGCCAATTGTAAATAGGGGGAACTTTTATTGGCATGATGCGCACGAAGTCTATTGGATATAAAATTGTATTACTCTTAAATAATAAAATAAAATTGTTCTAGTAAGTAAATGGATAGCTATAAATTGTAATCACTTAACAAACGATTTATCTAACTAATTATTGTGTATGAACATAAGCTACAAGAGGTTCTGTACTTATGTCAATCACAATATTATTCAGATATATTGTGCTTGTAGTTTTTATTTGAGCAAGCAATCTCGCAAACATCAAGCTGCAAATTGGTGATAGATATATATATATGAAACCATCTATTTAGTGTGTCTATTTAGAACTATGGATAATCTGTTGATGAGATAATGTACATCGAGAACAAGAATCACATGAAATTCTTTAGGTTGAAAAATATTTAGGTTTTTCAATGCGTGTACATGTGATGCTCAATAATTTCTTTTCGCATTATATTGAATCAGGATGCTCTAACCGGTCATGGTCACGCCAAATAGTAAAAATTTTTAAACCAATAAACTTCTGGCTTATTGTCAATTTCTTGATGAAATATTGTAATATTATAATTAATTACCAAAAATTATAGTAGTCTTCTGGTAATATTATTCTTATGGAACATTTAATAAATTTTGTGCTACGCAATTTGTAGTAACATATGCAACACATTGTGATAAGATACTTCCTCCTATCTTGGAGGATAATATACTTAGTTGCAATATCTAAAAGACATACTTTTTTATTCATATACTTTAATACAAAAAAAACATTATAAATAAATATTACATAATCATAAAGCTTAGAAATAAATATTACAAAATAAATAGGAATAAATATATATTACAAAAATAAGAGAGGTGAAAACAAAAATATTAGGTTGATTTTTGGTGTAATGGGAGAGCGTTTGACTTCAAATGATTGTGGAGACAAATTCTAAAAGTCACACAAATGCTTTTTTTTTAAAAAAAAAAAAAACATAAATAAAGTATTAAATTCAAAAATTGATTAAAATATAAATTGTGTTTCTAAAAATTTTTAAGTCTTTGAGCACATAAAGACTTATAAAAATAATTAAATAATTTATTAATAAAATTTTATGAAAAAATATAAATATAATATTCTAATAAACGAATGGTAAAAGATAAAGGTATATAAAAAAAAATTTAAAATAAAAGATAAATACAATATAATTAATGATATTTATATTTTTTCAGATTTGACCATATTCAATTTGATATCAAATTTCTTTTTGAATTTTCAAAAGTGTCAACAATATTTCTAACAAAATATATTTATAATATATTAATTTTTTAAAATTAATTAAACATATGTCTTTTTTTTGAAGAAGTCTTCTTTTTTAAAATGGTAATCGCTTTGATGAAAAAAGAAAAAAAAAAAAAACAATTGCATCCTTAAAGAATACATCTATATGTAAAGGGGGGAAAAGTGAAAGAAACAAGACAAAGAATATTTCAAGCGAGCTGTGATCCCCTGTTTCGACATCTATGAGCAAATCAGAAACTTACTGTGGTACAATCTTGGCCGTTAAAAAGGACCAAGGTAGGTGTCATCATAACCAATAAAATCTGACGCGTGGTGGCGATTGCGAGTAGATTACGACTAAGCATGCATCCCCTTCACTTCCTCAGCATCTCTCTATATATTTAGACGGCAAACTACCCATGCGAATCACAAGCAGGAGGAAGCCAGCATTTCTCCATTACTCCCTCTCTCTCTCCCTCCCTCT
>JAXGGT010000035.1:6648945-6669576 GCA_035583425.1 Marsdenia floribunda | reverse complement strand
AATTGGGAGTACTTTAGTGAGTATAATCTCAAAAGTGAGTGACATTGCTGAATTACACTCCACCAAATGGGCTATACGTAGGCCACTTTGGCTGCCTCACTCCACCTTATATCAAGTGGTCAGCTATCCAAACCCTTTGGCCACTTCGGGTGGTCCCTCGCTTTATATTAATACATATCATTAAATGTCTCGACACACATGCCAGTAAAGTACACTCACAGAGTCAGCGTGAGAAGGTACATGTAAATTCCCTTGTCAAGTGTCGTTCCTTGATTGGTTGGTATCATCAAGTATAAATAACGGTAACTTTCCTTTCTATGTTTCTCTTTAATTAATTCTTTAACCTTCTATATTGATATCCAAGATATTCTTGTATATTTCTCTCTAAGAATCTGACTTAGTTATTGGAGGACCAACGTCAAAGGCCATATCTCCATTAAGTGGCTATTTGTAGGTGTCGCTGACATAGTTAAATTCACCCGGAGCAACTTATCCTTCTTTATTGATATCTAAGATATTTTTGCATATTCCTTTTTGAGAAGTTGACTTAGTCATTGGAGGACCAACATCGAAGACCATATCTCCAACAATTGGTTGTTTGTATAGTTAAACTGACTCGAAGCAAATTCATCATCTCTATAAGCACCAATCAACCTAAATAATAAAAAAAAAAAAAAATAATAATTCATAGTTTAAACTTTAAAATGTGGTAAGAAAATATGTTGTGCTACTCAATTATCTTTGAATTTTACTTTGTTCTTAAATGAGGAAGCTAAGGGAGTAACACATGTGTAAGCTATCATTGTTGTTGAGTTTTAGAAGCATGTGCCTTATTTGAAATAGTTTTTTGTTGTAAAAGAGATGATAGATGATTTTATTGTATATATAGGGAATTAAAATGTTTTGTTGAAAATACCTTTTCATTATAAGAGGGACCATAAATGATTTTATTGTGTATATAGAGAGGTGATATATCTTGTATTGTACGATATGTAAAAGTTGATGAAATTGATATTTTTTTATTTATTTAAAAATAAATTGATTAAATTTTTTAAATTAATATTTTATACATAAATGAGTTTATATTTGTCAGTCCTTTTTATATCAAATACGATAATTAATTAATTATCAATTTTAAAATTAGTAATTGATTACCAAATGTTATTCGTGCATAAATTAAAGAATATAATTTCTTCTTTTTTCATTCTGTTAGATAAAAACTTACAAAAAGTAAAATGGATAACAAATATATATTAACACTTCAACATACCCCTTTCTTCCCACCACTCTTTCTATATAATATAATTTTTGATACTAATAATTGGACCTTTAACGAAGATTCTTTTGAAAACAAGACGATCCTTTCAAAATGCTTCAATTTGGTATTGACTTCCTTTCTTGCAAAACAAAAATCAAAGGGAGGGAAAATCTCTAAGGCTTCTCCGATACTTAAGTTAGCAATAGATAAAAAAGTCAAAACAAATAGTCAAAGTCTGAGGGTTCAAGTCAACATACCTTTTATGAGTACAAGTATTGATACAATGACATTATAAGAAAAAAGTGTATAGAAATACAATATAGGATAAAAGAGTATTCCTTGTATAAATACCAAAATATTCTTATATGTGATTGGGTTTGAATAATAGTTGGGGCTTTGTAACAATTATTCCTGAACTTCTCTAAATATTGATACTTTATTATTATAAATGCCCATTAAAAAAAAAAATTTGAGACTTTTTTATCTTTATATATCTGAAATTTATAATCTTTTAAATCAGAAGTGAGATTACTATCAATTCAACTGTGCATACTTTGACTTGCCATCCCTAAGTTAGAGTAAAAAAAAAAAAAATCAAATTGCTACGCGGCACACATAAGCAAGATGTCTGAATGCTGTAAAGTGAAAGTATAACCCACCATTTTGTTTATATATACACGTGCATTTGATTAGGCTACAGTTACCTATCCAAGTATGAGGAGAATCATTGAATCCAAGAAACTATCTTGAATTAATATCTTGAGATCGCTCATGGGAATCAGTGCTTTCTCCACATCTTCACTCTACATTCAAAAGAATTGAAACATAAACAAGAAAGGAGGAGGGGGGGGGGGGGTATAAACGTTAACAAAAAGATCCTTCATTTTCATAAGGGTCTCTGTAATCTTGATTTCTTAAGGATCAGACTCACTCTCTTAGTGTATCTAAAGTGTTGTTTGAACTGTTGAATGGATTCTTTGCTCCCTTTGCACTGCAATTCGGTTCCCATTTCGACTTGTTCTTCCTCTAGTAAAAGGGATATCAAATATCTTGATAAGCAATTTAGAGTACAGAAGGGAAAGAGTGTGGAAAGTTTGAGTTTGTTCAGACCATCTTTGAGAAATTTGCGTGCAGATAGAGAAGTGGGGTTGTTTTTGAATCGGGGCATTTCTGGAACTAGAATTATTCGAGGATTTTCTTCTGTTGGAATAAGGTAGTTGTTCATTTTAATTTGTTCTTTTAGTACATATTGTTTGATTTAAGATATCTGAATCGGTTTGAGGAGAATGAATTACTATTTCGGTGGTTTAATCAATTCTTGTTTGTGGTGAGTGTATCTGCACTTGCACGAGGGGAAATACATTGGCATTTTATTGTAGTGGTATTTGATAACACTTGTTTTACATAGTTATGTGAATTACAAGAGAATCAGTTTCATGTTTTTGCATATTCAGGGATATGGAGGCTTTTGCTGAATTCCTTTGAAGTTAATTATAGTCGAAAGATACCTGTTTTCTACTTGATATTTAGTTAAAGACACTTTTATTTGTACTACCTTTAAACATATTCACAACATTTTCTCATGAAACACTACTGGAAATACTAACAAGCAATCTGTTGGTGCAGCTGGGAGTTGCATATATGTTAAACAACAATCTACTGGGGGCATTGGTGTGTGCTGTTCATGGTCTTCTGTCTGCATTAGTAGCTTTACCTTTCAATTTTCTGTACAACTAAGAAGTACTTAATAACAAAAGTAAATAGTTCTAATGGAAAATACAATATTCTAGAGTGTTTTTCGTATAATATGAATTCAGAGCCTAGGTTGTATGAGAAGCAAATATTCTTGAATTTTCTGCAGCTTTATGTTGTTAGTGTTTTAAGTATCATTTTAGTGATTTCAGCTATTTATTCCCAGGATACTGAGTATATTCTGCCAACTGGATTCACATGTGGCCTTAAAGTATATAATGCAAAACAGTTGTCTGTTTATTGATCATTAAAGGAATGGATGCATGATATTTCTTTGTAGAGATACATTTGAAATATCAGGTTATTTTTTGTTAATGAGTGCTAAGCCTAAGTTTTAAATCCTTCTCAAGCTATGTTTTGTTTAATAATATGCTCTATAAATTTGATACAAACAAATTGCAGTTTATATTTGTTACTCAAGAATTTCATATGCCAATTATTGTTTATAGATCATGATATACATGGTTATTTAAGATGTATTTTGGTTCACCCTTGGCATTCTTGAGAGAAATCCATTGCATTAGTAATGCAAGCACCCTTCATAAATATAGAAAATTTGTATATAATTAGTTGCACATGTTATCAACAAATTAAATGCTTAATAACTTACAGTATTTTTAAGTTTTAAGTCTCGCAGGCTCAGCTAATTAACTTCTTGTTCTGAGATATTCTTTCTTGTTTTGGGAAGTGAGTCTAAAATCATTAGATTAAGCTAGGAGAATCTTCTTACATCAAGTAGAGTCAAGTCCTTAAATATAGAAGAATCCTTTTATTACAACCATTAAAGCAAGTAATGACTCTCCTAGAATTCAACCTGACTAAGATTACAACCATGATATCAACAAACTATTCCTATAAAGAAGAAAATTATTAAGAGGATCAATTTTAATTAGGCGAACACCTGCAGTGCCTTAGGTCTTGTGCTTGGAGCTTAGGTGACCTATACACTCATCTGATTAATATAGTTTCACCTGGACACTTAAAGTCACTAAAGCCTCAGTTAACTTGGCCTTAGCGCCTACAGGCGCTTGGGGAAGCACCTTAATAACACTGATGGTATACGTAATAGTTGATAAAGTTCAGTTCAAACTGTTGTTTTCTCTATCCACACCTTCAATTCTTCAATATTTCAAGCTGTGTTGATTTGTAAACTATATAAATTTTACATGTTAAAGGACTTTATAGACAACTTATTGTTTGGGACAAGCCTACCTATAAGGAGTGTTCCTCAAAACAAATGAATTTTTAATAGGATAAGGCTGAGAAATACATTGTAAAGATTGCAGACTAGTTCTTCTATCCCTATAATATTGGATATGAAATTTTAGTTGTAGTTTGATTTTAAGTCTTTTCATAATCAAGAAAATATCACTCAGATTCCAGGTGGCTTGTTCTTTTACTTTATAGAATATTGGATATTTAAGGTTCTTTAGAATTTTTTTTGGTTTTCCCCTTTTCTTTCTAAACTCAAATGGGGCTGTACTTAAAGATATAGTATTGTAGTTTTCTTCGGCATTTATTTTTTTTTTAATTTGTTGAAAGATTTGGAGCAGAAATGACTTACTAGTGACTTTTGAGGCAGTGAAGAAGAGACGAAAGATATGAAAAGAAATATGCCTAGGCAAGGCCGTGAAAAGGTGTGGTTAACTCTTCGGCTTGATCACCAAGTTGAATTTGGGGAGCATGTTGCAGTGTTGGGCTCAGCAAAGGAACTAGGGTCATGGAAGGAGAAAGTAATGATGAATTGGACTGAAAATGGATGGATCTGCGAATTGGAACTGAAAGGAAATAGATCTGTTGAGTATAAATTTGTGATTGTTGGAAAGGGCAAGAACATTTTGTGGGAGAATGGAGAAAATCGGGTTTTGATACTACCTCGAGAAGGAAGCTTTGGTATAGTTTGCAGCTGGAATATGACAGGTGAGGATGCAAACTTGGTATCTTTGGAAGCAGAGGAGATAGAAAAAGTAGGTGACAATGGATCTACTACTGTTAAAGACATTGCTGTTGGTGAGGTAGTGGCAAGTCCTTTTGTTGAACAATGGCAAGGGAAGTCTGTATCTTTTGTTCGTTCAAAGGAGCACCTAGACATGGACAAAGAAAGGAAGTGGGACACTTCAGGTCTTGAAGGGCTTGCTCTGAAATTAGTTGAAGGTGATAAGAGTGCTAGGAACTGGTGGAAGAAGGTAACTTAGTGATTTCCATGTATCTGCTCTAGTTCTATGTATGGTTTCCTAATGTCATTGGTGTCTAGCAATGTTGAAGTTCAACTTTTACTCTTGTTTTTTTCCTGATCACTTTCTAGGAATATCTTAAAATTATTTCTACATCTTAGGTTGTATCCTTTCATATGATGTTAAACTCACTGGATTTGGAAGTTTAGGACTAAAGAAATGGGGGAAAAAGATATATTCTGAATGCGTTAGATTTAACATAAATACTGCTTGAATATATATATATATATGTATATTATTTTTTTTCTTTTCGTTGGGTGCTTGTTTCAAATTTCTTTTCCTTGAGTATCCCTGGCATTTAGTTACATTTACTATTCCAGATGACAACTGATCTATAGCGAGTGAATTTACCTCCTTTGTGCAATCTTAAGTTAGCTGCACAAAGAAACATAACTACGGTTTTTTCGCAAGATTAAGTCAACCTAATATTTTACTTCTTACAAACTCCTGAAAATTTTTCTTGTAGCTCTTTTCTATTTGATGTTCTCATATGCTTTGGATTGCATGTTTTCTAGTAGGTTACAACATTCCTGAGAATTTCTTCTGTTTTATCTGGTTCATATTTTTCATAAGGGTAGTATATATTTTCAAGGCTGTGATACACCTGTTTCCAATTTTCTCCGTCTTGCACAAGTGGGCAAGTGTTCTTTCTGAAAGTCTTTGAAAGTTATCTTTGTTGTTGACTTTCTGGAGCATGATATTGGATGATTTGTTTGTATAAAGAACTTATTTGGATGAAATAACTGATCGACTTTGATAATAAGGGATGTTTTTCTATGGGAACACTAGAACATAACCTTCCCTGGAGATAAGGCCACTTTCCTTTTCAGTTTGTGTGTAGGTCAATGTCTGGATCATGGCTTTGAGTTTCTGTTGCATATTTACAAAGCTTCAATTATCGGTTACTTTTCTTGTGTGGAACATTGTTGTGAAATTGATTATATATATTCCGAGTTTTGTATTTTTATTTGGGCTGCTAACTTGTATGGGTTACTGTTGTGATTTTAAATTTCATGTATGTTCAGATTAAAGCAAGTTTTATAAAATTTCTACTGGTTCCTGTTCCTTGCTCCATAGTTTTATCATATTTGAGTTTGTAAGATGTCATCTAGTATGTTTCAGTGAAAAAATGTTCTATAGTCTAACAATCATTATTACACTTCTTCATTTGCAGCTTGAAATTGTCCGGGAACTAATAGTTGAAAATGTGGACAGTGGACGTCGCTTGGAGGCTCTTGCATATTCAGCTATCTATCTGAAGGTATTCTTCTATGCTGCTTGTTAATTAATTGGTTCAATCCTCTGACTTCTAGTATCTTGCTTGGCATATAGTGGATAAACATAGGGCAAATTGCTTGCTTTGAGGATGGTGGTCACCATAGGCCAAACAGGCATGCAGAAATTTCCAGGCTTATATTTCGTGAACTAGAAAGGATTTCCTATCGGAAAGACACATCTCCTCAGGTAACTATTGGATTGTATTCTCTCATTTTGTTCCTTACGTGTTGAATGTTGATCAGCTGCTGATTTATTTTTCATTACTAGTCTTAATTGCTGCTTGGACTTCTGTGTCTATTTTGCAAATTGATAAGTATAACTACTTGAGCATCAGTTTGTAGTTCCACTAAGTCTATAGTTTGTTGCATTTTGTGATCAAACTGTACCTCAGAAGGTATCCTTTTAATATTTCAATTGACTGAATCATTATAGGCAAATCACCTAGGAGTGGAACTAAATCCTAGTTTTTTTGGTTCGCGCAGTAGACAATGAAGTAAATTTGCATGACTTGAATTCATTATGTTTGTTTATCTGTGATCCATTGGTTTGTGGATGAATAGTACTAGAATATAGCAATTTTTTCCCCAGTACTTTCTCAATGTCCTCTGAAAATGTACAATAAACTTCACATTTTGATCCGACACAATACTTAAGGGAACACCAAGTAATGAACAATTTATTAATTTTTTTTTTCCAGCAATTTGTGAAGCATTTGAAGTTCGTGAGCAAGGAATGAAATGAGCAATTTTCGAGAACTTATCTATAGCCACAAAAATTGAGTTGTGCCCCCTTAGATGTCTTAGGGAGCACCAAAAATGAAAATCCAAGCTTAAGTGAACCCAAGTAGTTGTAGCTATTGTAAAGGATATTATAAATCAGTATTTTGTGATAATGGTAAATTTGACACGATTCAAGCAATCTCTCAACATCTTTACTCATTTTTGGCCGGTACTACCTCTCTGCCACTATTGCTAAGGTTTTGTCTCGTCTAAAATGTCCACCCAAATCTACCACCAAGAAATTTCTAATGATTTCTAATGATTTCTCTCGAAGAGATCCTTTCAAAATGTCCACCGAAACCTACCACCATGCAAATTGATGTAGAGCTGGCAAAACTAGAAAACTTAGAGGAAGCTATAACCCTTGCTCGAGCCTTCATATGATGCATTCAACTATAAAAGATGGTAGAATCTCGAGAATTATGGACGCCTATGAGAATAACCACTACTTCAAAGACAATGGCAAATGGGGGAACCTCAACTCTTCTTCAGCTCATAAAAAAACCAAGTAGGGTAGAAATGGCATAGAGAAGAGCTACAGGTTTGTGCTACAGTTGTGATGAACTATTTTCCCTAGGCCATTAATGTAAAAGGTTATTTTTGGATTGAAGTTGCTCCTTTATATGAAAAGACTAGTACAAATGTAGATGATAGCCATATTAGAAATCATGAAATATCCCACCATGCCTTGATGGGAATCAAGAGCACTTAAACCATGCAATTAAGGGCAAGGTTAGGAGGGAGACCAATTCTCATTCTCGTTGACTTAAGAAGCACAAATAACTTTATAAGTGAGATATCTGCTGTACATATATTAGTTATACAACAAAAGAATGGACTACAAGTTGCTGTGGCTAATACGGAAAGGATGCTAAATGTGGGGATTTGCAAGAATGCTAAGCTTTTGGTAGATTCAAATCCATTTGTTGTTGATTTATATGTAACTCCATTGCATAGCTTTGATGTGGTTCTAGGGTTCAATGTTTACAAACACTGGGGAAAATAGCGTGGGATTTTTTGCACTTACTACGACCTTTCAACTGGGGCAAAAAAGAGAATAATGTATGGAGAACATGTTGAAAGGGCTATTTAATTACATGTAACGTGCGACAAGTTGCTACCTATGTGTTAACAGATAAGTTTTTACTCATTTATGAAGATATGTTTGTTGAACCATTAGGCCTCCCCCCATAATGCAATTATGACCACCACATTAAGCATCTCCATGAACATCGCCAATCATGGTTCACCTGTGTAGGGCATCCTTTCCTATAGTAGAATGTGATAGAAGGGCAGGGTAAAGCCATGTTAAGTCAAGGTATTATTTGAACTAGTCAATGTCTTTTTTCTTCATGAGTACAACTAGTAAAGAAGCATGATGAGACATGACGATTTTGTATTGATTACCGAGAGCTTAATGCTAAGACTGTTAAGGATAAGTTTTGTAACATTATGATTGACAAGTTATTTAAAAAACTTTATAGAGCTAGATTTTTTTTACTAAATTGGATCTTCATTTGAGATATCATCAGATTTGCATGAATAATATAGACATTGAGAAGACAACTTTTTGTGCTCACCATGGCACTTCGAATTTCTAGTAATGCTTTTGGTTTAATCAATCCCATATCTGAAATTTGCTTGAATCCATCATGGAATTGAAGATAGGCCTAAGTACCCATTGTCAATTTGGAATATTCTTTTAGCATTGTTGAGACGATTGACAAGTGTTGATTGTAGGTGATGCAAGGCCCATAGTTATATTGCGGGTTCTAAGTCATGATATTTGGTATTAGAGTAGGTAATCATCTCGGACTACGGGATCTAAATGCTATACCATATGTAGTGGAAGCTACCTCTAGAGTTTCATACATCCATTGGACCACTGGTTGACCTAGCTTAGGCCAATAATTGACTTTTAGCGAGGACATTAGCTTTAAGGGGGTGAATGTAATGCCTCTAATCCCACATTTGAAATATGTATGAATTTGTAATAGAAATTAAGATGGCTTAGTAACTATTGTCAACTCGGGATATTTTCGTTATAGTGAGGACAATTGTCAAGTAGTTGATCGTGAGTACTGCTAGGCCCATAATCATGAGCCCGGTCATGACACTCCACTTTTCTAGTCTTTGATAAATGATTTCTTCAGGCCTTATCTTCTTAAGTTTGTTCTAGTCTTTTCTTTAATGACATTTTGATTTATAGCAAAACTTTTATAGAGCATCTCCACCATTTTGCATTATATATGATTTATTGTGCTCTAATTGTTAGTGCCTTAATAGTTCTAGATGTTCCTTCAGGGAAACCTAATTTATATATTAAGAACTTATGGTGACTGGTGCAGAGATTTCAGAAGATAGCAGTAAATTAAAATTCAAGCCATCATAGTTGTCCTACTCCACAACTAGTTTGAGGGGTTTGACAGGCTATTATCGTTAATGTATAAAAATTATGGAGAAATAGCTACCCCTTTGACTAGCCTGCTCAAACATGGTGCTTTCACCTGGAATGTTGAAGCTCTTGTAGCCTCTTCACAATTAAAGGAAGATTTGCAGTTGCTTCAGTTCTTTAGTTAGCAGACTCCATTTAAGACTTTATGGTAGAATGTGATGCTTCTAGCAAGGGACCAGGTGCTGTATTTCAACAAGGATATCCTATTGCCTTCTTTAGTTAAAGGTTTGCAAATCAACATCTAAAACTGCCTTCTATGTAAGGAAACTGATAGGGTAACCTAAGGCAGGTCAACATTGGTGACCTTTTTTGTGGTGCCACTTCATTTATTAAGACCAATTATGGTAGTCTTCAGTATCTCTTGGACCAAAAGCTTAGTACTTCTCCTCAACAACATTGGGTGAGTAAACATTTGGGTTTTGATTTTTTGGTAGGCTATCGATTAGGTTCCCTCATTAAGGCAGCTGATACACTCTTCCTATGTGATGAATACGAGGGGATACTGTTTGCAGTTTCAGCACCTCATGTTAATTGGTTTGATACCATTCGAGCTGAAATTTGATAGAGATACTACTCGGGAACCCTCAAGCAACAAATTTATGTTGTAGCAGTTGATAGGAATCTTTCTGTAATAGATAAACTCCTTTTATATTGAAATTAGGCTTTTTGGTTACCACATCTCCAATAGTAAACACTATTATGGCTACCATTCATGGTTATACTCATGAAGGACTCCAAAAGACTCTTTTGTAACTAAAGACATATTTTTATTGGAAGGGCATGAAATTAGCAGTATAGGATTTTATTCAAAGCTGCCTAATCTGTCTACGGAACAAAGCTGAGCACTTGCATCCCGCGGGACTCTTGCAACCTTTACCCATCCTAGTATAGGTATGGGCTGATATTTCTATGGATTCCAATGTTAGTCTTTATGTGGTAGTAGATTGATATTCTGAGTCTGCACATTTTATTTCAGTGTTTAAAAATAATCAGAAATAACATGTATTGTAGTTCCTATTCTACTTGAATGTTTGTCTTATTCACTTCCTTTTATTTATGGGAAGCCACTGCTTTATGGATATTAACAATGATTCCTTGTGACATTTACAAGGTAAATAATCATCTTTATGGTACTTCTATAACCAGTCTATGATGAGCTCCTAAAATACATTCGAAGCAATTATGCAACATAAGTCATATTTATTTCTAAGTAGGAAAATTGTTTCCCACTATAAGGAACATAGAAATATTGTTGATTGAGAAGCTGCAAACATTGATTGAATAGTACCCCTCCTTTTTCTCTTTCTTGTTAGAAAATCTTTATTATTTTTTTTTACTGGTTATCTTCTATCTTTTTATTTTCTTTTTTCACAAATTTTCTGGATTTATTCTTACAACAGGAGGTTCTTGTTATTCGCAAGATTCATCCGTCTCTGCCGTCTTTCAAAGCAGAATTCACCGCATCTGTTCCTTTGACAAGAATTAGGGATATTGCTCATAGAAATGACATTCCACATGACCTTAAGGTAATGGCTGAACTTTGATTCCTATATATTATTTTAGTGTCATAGGTTAAACTTCTTTTAAACCTGTGACCAGCAAGAAATCAAGCATACCATACAAAACAAGCTTCATCGAAATGCTGGCCCTGAAGATCTAATTGCCACAAAAGCAATGCTCGAAAAGATAACAATGAACCCTGGGGAATATAGCTTGGCATTTATTGATGAATTCAAGATATTTTATGGCGAGCTCAAAGATTTCTTTAATGCTGGAAGGTATAGTGTGCACAATTTCTTTTGGTCCCAAAGGATTCTTGCTCTTCATGATTTCTAGACGCTAGATTTTTTGTTTTCTATTTTCTATCTCAATTTTGGTTGAGTATAAGCTTATTGGCATATCTGACAAAAAAACATTAGAAAAGTATCTTCTATAAAATCTTTGTTTAACTCAGTATGCTTCTGTGTAATGCATCTTAACTGCAACTGAGGTACAAAGTCCTTGACAGGTTGTGGAATGCCCTGTAACTTTCTATGAGGCAAAAGCCTCATTAGTGACATTTATTTATTTTTTGTCTTCTCTGTTCTGATACTTTGTACTCTCTTCATCAAGGTTTCTCTCTTTTGTTATTGAACTGTGTAGGATTAATTTATGGTTCTAGCAAAATTTAACCCTTAGGCATTGTCATTGTCACTTAACTCCTTTTACCTCTTCCAGGCACCATTGAGCTAGCATAAGCTTTAATTGCCTTTCAAACATTATTGCACTTAGTATTATGATCTGAGTCTTTCTCCTTTTCTTCAAGTATGGTTTTCTTATCAAACTCTGGTGTATATGCATTCACATTTAATTCCCTAAGGTTATATTGAATTTGCGTAATCAATTTAAACCTTACACATTGCTATTATGGTCCAAGTCTTCTCCTTTAATTTGAGTACGGCAGAGCTACCAAATCTTGAGTATATTAAATTTTGCTTCCATGATTACTATTTCTTTATTTTTATCCACAGTACTTTGAAATCTTTTCCTTGCATAAGTTCTACTCATACAACTGTGGCAAAATGCCAAGGAACATAAAACTTGTAAGAGAAGAAGAATACTTCAGAGCAACATTTTTAAATGCTCTATAGGAGAGTATAAGAGTCTGTGTAGTAACTGATGTCTTCCTAATCTCTATATCCCTCTCTCTTCTCTTTATTTTTTGTGGGCTGAGGGGAGTGGAAGGTTTACTTACCTTGAATGGCATAAATGTAAACTTCCACCCACCTTGTTTGATATGAGTGTGCTGGAAGCACATGAGTTGGACAGGTTGAAGAATTGATGTGGCAAGGGGAAGGGGAACTCTCTGGATTTACTTCTCCTTCTTGTTTGCTTTCTAACCTAATAACATAATGAATCAAATACTTGCACATTTACTTTTCCATCTTGTGATATCTTTTCCCACATTGTAATTGTACATAAATATGTCATGGAATATAAGTATAAGCTTAGGCACTCATTGTCACTTGGAATATTCCTTTTGGTACAGTAAGGATGATGCCAAATAGTTGGTCATGGGTCCCGCTAGGCCCATAGTCGTGGCTCGAGTTCGCTGGCCGGGTCATGACATCTCCCTATTTACTTCCACTTCTTTTTCCTAACTGAAACTACGCCTAAGTTTTTACTAGTTTGCCAGGCCTGGCAGAATTTGAAGAAAACATTGCAAAAGTTAGGTTGAATTTGATATTTGAAGTATTTCACTGTGGTGATATAGATCCATTACTGATGCATGTTTACTCTTAATCCATGGATAAGGATCTAACACTGAATTGTACAACAATGTTTCAGTCTCGAAGAACAGCTGGATTCAATTAGGGAAGCACTAGATGAGAAAAGCTTGTCTACACTTGCAGCATTTTTTGAGTCAAAAAAGGTAACTTTCCATGATTTGATTGCCATTATGTATTGTAAAGATAATGATTTCCATCAGAACACTTTTATTGTATGCCTGTGCTTGGTTGGTCATGTAATTCATGGAATGGGTAAGATGCATTACTGAGTATTGGTGGTTAGGTCTCCTTAGGGCTATCTTATTTTAATTGTTAAATTTTCAAGTGTTGGATTTATATGCTTAACACACCCCCCTCATGTCGTCGCGTGTGGGAAAACACATATTATCAGAAACAGGCTCAACATGTGGACCCTTTTGGACCTTGACGCAACAAGTAGAGTTGAAAAGACTTAAAGAACAATCAATGAATGGGCAACTCTTCTACCAGCATGGTGATGCATAGAATGGGCAACAAGCAAATGCATGAGTCATCATATCTGCCAGTTGATCTGATTTTGTATAAATTTTTGGCGAACTGTTAATTACCTTTTCCTTTTCAAAATAACTTTTCTTGATGGGGAATTCTTGCGAACATTTTGAGGAAGATATGAAGATTGAATAAATGTTTTCACAAACTGGGTGGACTGGACTCAACTATGGAATAAATAACATACGAGGATAATGGACTCAGACGTAGCTCGCTTAATAAATACAAGAATGGATAGAACTCAGCCTTTGTAGACTTGAGATAAAGCTAAATGGGCTGAGCTCAGGCCTAAATTTTGAGCCTGAATTTAATGCTTGCTGAGCATGGGCCTTCCTTTTTTCTTCTTAGGATGTTTTTCTGTTCCTTTAATGCTTTTTCTTCTTCTTTAAACTGATGTTGAAAGGAGTTATTGAGTTCATCATATGAGGTTGGTGTAGCAGCTATATTGTGACTTTTCTGTTGAGCCATATATACATCTATTTAGCCCAGAGATGGTAGGGGACCAATTTGATGAATGCTTAGTTTTTCAAGAGGAAGAAACAGGTGACAATGATAATATTCCTAGTGATACTTAGTTCTAATTTCTTAGGAATAATTAGTCGGATCAGCTAAATATTCGGGAAGATTTCTAGGAAATTAGAAGTAATACCAGTACTTAGCATTTCACTAACAGCCTTTACAGGAGAGGTCCTATCCATGAGCTTCATAATCATGTCCAAGCAGGAAAGGCATTGATGATGAAACTGAAAGCTGAAACAAGTAAAGACGCTCCTTTTAGGTGGTCATTTGCAAAAAGATGATATGGACCCATGACTTACTTTAATTTTAATTCCTTCTGAGTAGCCTTTTGCTGAGAAGGAATGATGTGCCCACAGAGTAATGCATGAGAATTTCAGATGGTTGTTGGCATGAAGGTGAGGAAGATAGAAAGTATGTTGCAAATCTGAAACATAAGGAAAAATTATAAACCCAGTTGCTTTTATTCATGGCCTTTTCTGGGTGCTCCTCTTACTGCATTGGGTATTCTCTACTCATATCAGACAATGTAAATAAAATATAACTTAAAATGCGATATAAACACAAAGTACATGTGAATAGCTTCATACACTTGTTGAATCATTCCTGATTTCACGAACATGCAGCTATAGTGGAATTGAGAAGATTTTGTCTTGAATGTAAATTCTGGATTACTCATGCATTACTTTGACATTCTCAAGTCACATAAGTGGTTCTTTCACTAGTTACATTAAATGTCTTCTGTTTGTCTTATTGAATTGCCATTTTTAGCATCATTTCTGTTCTAATTCATCTTTATACTAAAAAAAAAAAAATCCCCCGAGCTTTTGTCTCCTTGGAGTTTAACTTTTACAGTAGATCCAGCTTTATAAAGAAGTCAAAAACTAAAATCAGACATGTTCGCAGAATAGGACTATATTTTTGGTACTTGTGTTGGTTCCATACCATAAGAGACTACACAGGTCTGAGTTGCAATGAGTTAACAGCTCACTTATTTCTTTGATATCAGGCCTTGGATAATGTGAGTGAAACGATTAACGCCATTGATAACGAAGTGATGGGACTGTTGTTCAAGACATTACAATCTCTGAACTGTATTCGTGAAGTGATTGTAAAGGGTCTTGAAAGTGGTCTTCGAAATGATGCCCCTGATGCTGCAATAGCAATGCGCCAAAAGGTAATCATGCTTTATTTAAGTTATGTCATCGTTTGAAATCAATGGATTTGTCAGAATTAATCTAATGCAAGTGGCATTGTCTCTAGTGGCGTCTATGCGAAATTGGACTCGAAGACTATGCATTTGTTCTTTTAAGCAGGTACATTCAGTTGTCAAGATTATAAAAAGTTCCCAAATTTGTTGAAACCATGGAAATCAAGATTTTAATTTAAAATTAGATTCTATTAACTCTACGGTCTCTTTCTTCTTCTTTTTTAATTTTTATTTATTTTTTGTCATAGCTATATGTCTAAGTTATATAACATTTTTTAAACAAATTAGGTCAAGAGAACTCTAGATTTGATGTGTGGAGAAAAAGCTTGTCACATGTGAATGAGATTTGATTAAGGGAATATATAAACAATAAAAAAAAATAAATAAATAAAGTTGGGAAATAATGACAATTTGCATGAATAAGGTATTGGTGTATAAATAATTCATCCAGAAAGATTAGACCTTAATGTGCAGAATTAAGAGATACAAAAGAAAAACAATTTGATCTGATCATCATCTGTAAAATAAAATTTGAGATGAACACTTATAACTAAAGGTGTCTTTATGAGATTACAGAATGTTGTGCAAATAATACAGAAGTGTACAATAAGGATATTAAATATGTATTCATGCTCAAGTCAAAGAAGATGATGAATTGAGTACATACAAACACGGCTAATTAATTCCTGTAGAGGAAAATTTAGAGGAAACCTATGTTACTTGAGATCAAAAGATGACAATTAAAGGCATCACCACAAAGGTTACAAGTAAATGGATGGTGAATGATGGAACAGCTAAACTTCCAGTATCTCAAGATACTGTTGGATAAACTTCTCTTGGCTTGTAGAAGAAATTATATTGCACTTGTCCGGTTGGGCATATGTGAGATAATGGCATATGTTGAGTATTTGCCGGACTTTTCATTGTATATAATCAAGTTATTTCTGCTTGAAAAGCAACACAGATAAGCTAAAAACTATTTCTTTTAGGGAGGATGGTTGGTGAAGGAGGGCACTGCATTTTGATAGATTGTCTTTTTTCCTGAAGAGATCTTATATCTAGTGGAATATTTCTAGGTTTCTGAATTCACTTGAAAACGTGGGAGGAGCTCATCAGCTTGCCCAGGGTGTGGATTCTAACAATCTCAGCTCTTGGAATGATCCTCTTGGAGTGCTCATTGTTGGCATCTCTCAACTAGGTCTGTCTGGTTGGAAGCAGGAGGAATGTTCCGCTCTCTGTAAAGAACTTCTTACATGGAGAGACAGAGGCCTGCAAGAAAAAGAAGGTACTTCCGCTTAATAACTTTTGAACTCTCTGAATTTTTTGGATTGGCTAAACTCTCTGTTCTATGTCTTGAAGGTGATGAAGATGGGAAGCGAATGTGGGCATTAAGGCTAAAAGCGACTCTTGATAGGTCCAGAAGACTGACTGAAGAATATTCTGAGGCACATCTTCAGATATTTCCTGAGAAAGTTCAGGTATAACTCTTATTTTTCACCATTCACCTGGTTAAATTTTGACCCATTCATAATTTGCCATGACAATGAATTATTTCCTCTAGGTTGACTGAATGGTTAGAAAATCTTGCTATCTGTAATGTATTTTGTAAATATTAAAATAATCCTGGTGATGTGCTATTCTTTTTCCACTTTCTTAGCAATCACATTGGAAGTAATGTTAGAAAGGATTAGAATTCAAACTAAAGCATTCTATAGGCATTTGCATCTGGTTACTTTTTCTGTACTATTTATTTGGGAAATGAACTTATAGCTGGTCTTGCAGATTCTTGGAAAGGCTTTTGGGATCCCAGAGAACAGTGTTAAAACATACACTGAAGCTGAGATACGTGCAGGGTATGGGACCATCAATTTTTTTCCCTTTCTGGTCAAGATATACAGCAAAACCCCATCCACATTTTCCATTAAGTATAGTTAGTGTTGGCATCTGACTTTTTATTTGTCATGTCTGCTTCAGTGTAATTTTTCAGGTTTCTAAGCTCTGTACAGTTCTTTCAAAGGCTGTTAGAAATGTTCTTGATTCCCAGGGTTTGGATGTGCTTGTTCCAGGAGATGCTTCCGGTATGCTAATACAGGTAATTTGACAGTTAAAGCTCTGAAACATATATTAATGAAATTGAATAATTATCTGACTGTTTTCTCTTCATATTGAGTGTTATTACCTACATTACGCTCGGAAATTCAACTTCTAGTTGCTAGATATAAGTTGGAAATTCACACTTCAAAAAGGCATATCAGGAAGTTGCATTATCGTTTTCAACTCTGTGCGTATAGACCTTGTAGAGTGATTCTTACATATGTTCCATAATAATCTTGGTATTAACTTTTAACATTCTAGGTGGATAAGATTGTTCCTGGGGCACTGCCATCATTAGCAGGAGATCCAGTTATTCTTGTGGTGAACAAAGCAGATGGTGATGAAGAGGTTAAGCCTAAAAATGTTTTTACTTTTCTAGTCTTGTGTTTATTCAGGATTTTAATTATTAGCCCTTGAATACTTATCCCAATAATCTGAAGTAAAGACCAACAAGACATGAACTAGCAGGTAACAGCTGCTGGAACTAATATAACTGGGATCATACTTCTACACGAGCTTCCTCATTTATCTCATCTTGGTGTGAGAGCCCGTCAAGTAAGTGGTTCAGTTTAACCCTTTCAGCCCTTTCAAAATCATTTTAAGTTATTTTCAATAATCAGTTTCTGTAATCATGAGTCGGAACAAAATTGCAGGATAAGGTTGTTTTTGTGACTTGCGATGATGTTAATGAACTTGGGGAGATAGAAGAACTCAAAGGGAAATATGTCAGGTGGCTTTATATACAAATCATTACTTGAAATTTCTTTGACTTTTGCATTGTGAGACTCCAGGGCTGTTGAATGTTGCTGTCGTCAAAGCATTTCTTGAAAATTTTTCTTATTTTGCTCTTACGGGTCTTTTCTCCACTCATCCTCTACTTTTTCCTTGTCACACGTTTTATAGGTTAGAAGCGTCATCTGAAGGTGTCAAATTATCTCTATCTTCAGAGGTTAATTCTGCTAACTTGGTTGTGGAATCTTCTGCTACTGTTTCGTCTCCAGCTAGAAGTTCCACAGAAGGAAGTAGTACATCGTGGGTTACTGCTGAAACTACTAAGGTATGCAAATATCTACTTGTTAGTTTATGCATTTAATCGCAATTTGTCATTCTCTGCTATATTCACTATCTTTAGTTGACTGTGAATTGATATTCAAGTGATGATCCTGTATTTAGGCTGCATCACGAGGAGGTGTTCTATCACTTAATGAAACAGATATAAAAACTTCTGGAGCAAAAGCTGTAGCCTGTGCGCACCTAGCTTTCCTTGCAGCTTCTTCTACCAAAGGTAGTGTGTTATCTTTGCAAAATCATTATGCCTTTCAAATTATGTGCTTTTTCCTTTTTCATATCAATTCACTTCCATTCAAGGCAGAACTAAAAAACTTCTCTAAATTTAGGAACATCCTCTGTATTAACAGATGCTTATTGTTAAGTTAGGACTAAGTTGTCCAAAAATGAATTGAATATCACCCTAAATGCAGCTGAATTGTTCTTTCTAATCCCATGTTTGGTGACTCTTCTAATGACAGTTTACAGTGATGGAGGAATACCAGCTTCATTTGCTGTCCCTGCTGGTGCTGTTATTCCTTTTGGCTCAATGGAGTCAGCATTGGAAAGAAGCAATTCAGTGGAAACATTCAGGTCTCTCCTGGAGAAGCTAGAAACTGCAGAAATTGATGGGGAACTTGACAAGTATTGCAATGAACTGCAGGAGGTTATATCTTTGCTGCAGCTGTCAGAAGATACTGTAGAAAGTTTATTGAAGATATTTCCAGCTAACACGCGATTATACGTGCGATCAAGTGCCAATGTTGAGGACTTAGCTGGAATGTCTGCTGCTGGGCTTTATGATTCCATCCCAAATGTGAGCCTCTCGAATCCAACCATGTTTGGACATGGTGTTGCACGGGTTTGGGGTTCTTTATACACCCGCAGAGCAGTTCTGAGTCGAAGAGCTGCTGGTGTGCCTCAGAATCAAGCTAGAATGGCCGTGTTGGTACAGGAAATGCTCTCTCCAGATTTGTCCTTCGTGCTTCATACACTTAACCCTGCAGATAATGATCGAAGTGCTGTTGCTGCTGAGATTGCACCTGGTCTTGGTGAAACATTAGCTTCTGGCACTCGTGGCACCCCTTGGCGGTTGTGTGCTGGAAAATTTGATGCATCAGTAAAGACACTTGCATTTGCCAACTTCAGTGAGGAATTGGTTGTTCGTGGTGGAGGACCAGCTGACGGAGAAGTTATCCGACTGACTGTAGATTATAGCCAAAAGCCCTTAACAGTAGATGCAGTTTACAGGCAACAACTTGGTCAGCGCCTCGGAGCAGTTGGGCTTTTCTTGGAGCGGAAGTTTGGTTGTCCTCAGGATGTTGAAGGTTGTGTTGTTGGCAAAGATGTATACATTGTCCAGACACGACCTCAACCTCTGTAAGAGCTTACATTTTTTTCATTTTCTTTGTTTTTTTTTTTCTTAGCACCAACAACTCTCGCCATTAAAGATGCATTCTCCAGCAACTAAACTTCAGCAGTCAATAAAAGCTTCATTTACAGCATCTGGCTCTTTTCTTCTTAGGGAGTTTTCTGGCAATAAAGCTCTCTCTCTCTCTTTTTCTTCATTTTGTATACTGTAATTAGTGTGGTTTATGAGTAAACTATTTGCAAACAAATATAGTTTGTTCAAACTCGTTTATATTTGGTTACACTTAGAGCATTGGTGTTCTCAGGGAAATCCTTGTATTTGTAAACTCATTTCTCTTGTGGATTGAGGCAAAAGGAAGCATGATAATAAAGTGAGTTTAAATAATTTTTCAAAGATATATAATTAAATAGAGGTATTGTCATGACTTGGGCTGCGATTATAAGTTCAAATTGTTTGTGATAGTTGGTATCAAAACGGATAATTAGTTTGAGTTATAGGAATTAAGTATTATATTATATGTATGGTGGAAGTTATTTTAGAGTCCTAGATGTTCACTGATTGATGCTATGTTTAGATTAATTTTGTTGGGCTTTAGTAGGTCTGTCAACGGGTCCAATCAGGTCCGGAACTACTAGTTCCATACTCTGACTCGAGAATATATTTTTGGACCCGTACCCTATCTGATACTCGTCGGGTCCAAAAAATTTATACCCATATCCGACCCTATCGGGTCTCGGGTCCGAACTGAGTATACCCTACCCAAAATTTTAATTTTTTTTTTAAAAATAATTTAATTATTTTAAATTAAATATTCATATTTAAATGACTTATAATATAAT
>JAXGGT010000035.1:6579772-6605179 GCA_035583425.1 Marsdenia floribunda | reverse complement strand
TTAGGCACAATCAAGTTTGAAATTATGATGTTAAATTCTAAGTCTTTGAGCTTCATTTTGAGTAAGAAGAACTTGTTCTACTTGTTCTTCGTAAGGATTTTGAAAAAAAAAATGTTGCTTTCGCAGTGTTATGTAATGAGGAATGAAAATGATGACAGTGAGAGAGAGATGAAGATTGTTGGTAAAATGATCGATAATATTGATAAAGGTGCAACGGCAAGTGCCCAAAAGAGAGTTTTCAACGATGTCAAAGTTTAGGCACAATCAAGTTTGAAATTATGATGTTAAATTCTAAGTCTTTGAGCTTCATTTTGAGTAAGAAGAACTTGTTAATACCATTTGATTTTGAAATAATATTTTTGTTTCTATGGTAGATGAGAATTTTATGTTTTTTAATTTTTTAGAATAATAACTAATAATGAAATAATTTGTTTTATTATTTTGAAATAATATGTTTTTACTGTTTGTTACCTCTATAAATTCGGTAATACACATCTTTAGGAATATGTGGTACATCTGTCACATGAAATTTGCTATTAATTGTTTTGTTGCACAATTTTTGGTTTTTTTCTCTTTTTTAAGCAATATATTAATAGATGAGACATTATTTGGAATTTTAAAAATTAGAAGAATGAATCAAAGCTTGATTAAATCACATCAAATTTAGCATTCTTCTAATTAATAATTTTGGAATCTCGTAATAAGACACTGGTTCTCTCTCTAGATACGTGTGTTATGTATGAATTTATTTGTGGCAGAAGCAAAATGTATGAGGGGTGATGAAAAGGTGGTGTATAGCTGAATATTCCTTTACTTCTATCATCAATTTTTTCACTCCTCACTCTCTCTATGCTTCTATCATCAGGGTGGTATGTATTATTTGGACATTTTTTATCTTGTGGCATTAGAATATTTGTTTCATGAATTCAATGATATTGTGTATTATAATCTTAATTTCTTTGATATGTAATTTACTTAACTTATTAGGAACTGTCTTAGAGGATAATTATTTGGAGTATTAAGGGTGTAATCATAGAATTTTCTTATACACCATAATCTTAAATGTGATTAAATGACACGATTAAGTAGAGTCCTTTTGGTATTAACTGAATAGAGATAATTATTATTAATTTTATTTTCGGTTAAAGATATTAGCATTTAAAATTGTAATACTGTTGTGTTCATACAATGTATGGTGATCAATGGACCCATCTTGATTCCACCCTGCTCTTCTTTAATAACTAGTCTTTTGTAATGTAAGAATATGTAAATTAATTTTTTTTTTTTTTTTTAGTTCATACTTTTCAAGTGTTATTAACAAAAATTTCTTAAATACTTATATATAATTTTAACAATACACTTAATATTTTTTTAAAAAAATAGAGAATACCTTCTTTTTTTTTCTTTTTAAATTAAAGTAAAAAGAAGACTTGAATAAGCATTATCTTTAAATATAAATATTTAGATCTTTCTTAATATTAAAGCCAAATTTTATTGAATGAAAATATCATTATGTCTAGGAATATTTGGACGAAAATTTTAGAAGAGAAGAGAAAACTTATCACATATGTGGATTCTCTATAGTTTAATATTATTACCATGGGAGCATGAGGGAAAAGGTGCTCAATTAGATTAAGAGGAAGCCAATTTTCACAACAAAATATACCTTAATTCCAATTATTTTATGATAAGTTAAGCTATTTTTTTGTTTTACAATATTTATGTGATTGTAGATGCTAGTTTTTTCCTTAATATGATGCTAAGAATTGTTCAGTTTATTGTTTGGTAGATCTCATTGGACTTTGTTAGTTTTGTACAATTTTGGTGATGACTATGTTGTATATGGATAATGTATGATATTAATGGATTCCTTAAGGTTAATTGAGCACAATTTGCTACTTGAAATGAGGAAGTATGCCCTTCTTTCAATACAAGACATTATTTTTTGTTAATGCACTACGAATTACATGGACTTAACAATTGCTATGCCAGTAATTTATTTATTTATTTATTATTTTCTTTTGTAGATTTATCATTGACATCTATAAAGCTCATGGTGGACAAATTGGAGAAAGTATTTACAATATGCCCTATTTAGTTCCAAAAGTAGGTTATCCCATTTTTCTTTATAAACTAATTTGAATAATCAAACATGTGAAGTTCCTTGAGAAAATTGACTGCTAATTTTGTTTCTAATTTTAGATCCCACAACAGATAGGAGGATATGAATGTGGATGGTACATTCTACTATTTGCAAAGCTATTTATGTAAATTGCACCTGAGAACAATAAATTTGAAGAAGACTATCCATACTTTGTAAGTAATAATTCTAAAGTATAACTATAATGAATATATCTATTATATTATATTACATTACACCATCTAATAATTCCCCATTTATTGTGGTTTTTAGCATTGAAGAATTTGAGAAGTTCATGAGTGATACTTTTCTAGTTGAGGAAGGTGTTAGGTTGTCTG
Organism: Marsdenia floribunda; assembly: GCA_035583425.1. NCBI lineage: Eukaryota > Viridiplantae > Streptophyta > Magnoliopsida > Gentianales > Apocynaceae > Marsdenia > Marsdenia floribunda. Next base: position 6,602,701 of record JAXGGT010000035.1, on the reverse strand, counting down.
GTTTTGATATTGTTGTTGAAGAAGTTGAAAAAAATGAGAAGGAAATTGGGGTTGAACAAAAGGAGGAAGTTCCTCGTAGTCAAGTTGAAATTTTGGATGATGATAAGTTTGAAAAGCCTATTGAAGAGAATATAATATGCAGTGAAACAAGAGAAGGAATTGCCATAAATGATGTAGATGACATGAATTCTGGCAACTCAACTTCAGAAGATAAATTTTTCAAGGATTCAGATGTTATTGAGGACATAGACGACAGTGTTGTAGTCGAGAAGGAAATAGAAGGTTTTGAAGAAAGTTTGATGACATTAAGAGTAGGATTTAAAGATATTGAGTTATTTGAGATGAGCACTATTAAGGGGCATATGAAGCCTGATGGATGTCATGAACATGCTATTGTAATAGCTAAAAAAAATTGACAAAACATCTACTTCACATGTTCAAAATGTCCAAGAAGATAACAATAATTCAAATTTGATGAATAAAATATGGGGAGTTAGGGGTAAAAAAAGTGAATGGTTGTTAAGGAGGGGGGGGTTTCTTTGAATGAAGATGATACCCAAATAGCTAGATATGCACAAATAGTATCTAATAAAAATGAGGACTTAGATGAAGCATATTATGAATCCCCCAAGTCTTCTAAAAATGAATTAGAATCTCAAAAAAAAAAAAAAAATGAAGTGAGATTTCAAAGATATAGAAATGATTTTAATAAAGATGATCCTAATTTCACAGTTGGATTTATTTTTAAAAGTGCTGATGAGCTTAAGTCTGTCATGTTTCAATCCATGACTTATTATGGCAGACTTAAGTCATCACCAAAATAGTTATCAAAATTGCCCATATACAACATAGTCATCACCAAAATTGCACAAAGCTAACAAAGACCAATTTTGAGACCTACCAAACAGTAAAATGAGCAATTCTTAGCATCATATAACCAAAAAACTAGCATCTACAATCACATAAATATTGTAATACATAAAAATAGCTTAATTTACCATAAAACAATTGGAATCAAGGTATACTTTGTTGCAAAAATTGGCTTCCTCTTAATCAATTTGAGCACTTTTTCCCTCATGCTCCCATGGAAATATATATTAAAATATAGAGAACCCACATATGTGATAAGTTTCTCTTCTCTTATGAAATTTTTGCCCAAATATTCCTAGACATAATGATATTTGCATTCAATACAATTTGGGGATTAATCTTAAGAAAGATCTAAATATTTCTTTTCACTTTAATTTAAACAAAAAAAAAAAAAAAAAGGTATTATGTATTTTTTTAAAAAAATATTAAGTGTATTGTTAAAATTGTATAAAAGTATTTAAGAAATTTTTTTTAATAATACTTGAAAATTATGAACTAAAAAAAAAAAAAAAAAAAAAAATCAATTTACATAGTCTTACATTACAAAAGACTAGTTATTACAGAAAAGTAATGTGGGATCAAGATGGGTCCATAGATCACAATGCATTGTATGAACATAAGAGTAGTACAATTTTGAATGCTAATATCTTTAATCAAAAACAAAAGGAATAATAATTACCTCTGTTCAATTAATACCAAAAGGGCTCTACTTAAACATGTGATTTAATCACATTTAAGACTATGGTTCATAAGAAAATTCTATGATTATACCCTTAATACTCCAAATAATTATCACTCTAAGACAGTTCCTAATACGTTAAGTAAACTACATATCAAAGAAATTAAGGTTATAATCCACAATATCATTGAACTCATAAAACAAATATTTTAATGCCACAAGATAAAAAGTGTCCAAACAATACATGCCACGCTGATGACAGAAGGATAGAGAGAGTGAGGAATGAAAAACTGATGATAGAAGCATAGAGAGCACAAAGGAATATTCAGCTAGATACCACATTTTCATCACCCGTCATACATTTTGCTTCTTCCACAAATAAATCCATACATAACAAACGTATCTAGAGAGAGAGAGCCAATACCTTATTACGAGATTCCAAAATTATTAATTAGAAAAATGCTAAATTTGATGTGATTTAATCAAGCTTTGATTCATTCTTCTAATTTTTCGAATTCCAAATAATGTCTCCTCTATTAATATATTACTTAACAAAGAGGAAAAAAGCAGAAATTGTGCAACAAAACAATTAAAAGCAAATTTCATGTAACAGATGTACCACATATTCCTAAAGATGGGCACTGCCGAGTTTATGGAGGTAACAAACAGTAAAAATATATTATTTCAAAATAATAAAACAAATTGTTTCATTATTAATTACCATTCCAAAAAAAATAAAAAACATAAAATTTTCATCTACCATAGAAATAAAAATATTATTTCAAAATCAAATGACATTGACGAGTTCTTCTTACTCAAAGTGAAGCTCAAAGGACTTAGAGTTCAACATCCTAATTTCAAACCCGATTGTGCCTAAAATTTGACGTCGTTGAAAAACTCTCTTTCAGGTACTTGTCGTTGCACCTTTATCACTATCATCGAGCGCTTCACCAACAATATTCATCTCTCCCTCATTGTCATCATTTTCATTCCTCATTACATAACACTGCAAGAACAATATTTTTTCTCAAAATCTTTAGTAAGAACAAGTAGGACAGAATAAAACCATACTCATTAAGATGTACTGAAGCATAAAAATTCTTTCTTTTGCATTTCAATCCAAATGGGTTTAGACAGTAAAAACTTAATCTTTGAAAGTCCATGACACTAACATTACAAAACAATAAATGAAATAAATGAAAATAAAATAAAACAAAAAATTCAAGTCTTTTCTCTCCACTTTGAGAATATGATTTTCCCGCAACCTATATTCGAGTAGAAAAATAAGAAATTACAGACAATGTTGAGTAGAAAGAAAGTAAATAAAGACAAATTATTCCTATCCAACACCCTCTAAACTTACAAAAATTGAACCTTTTTTTCAGAAAAAGAATAAATGCACATTGTGGAAGAAGAAAGAATGCGCGGGAACGAAGAAGAAAGAGAAAAAGAAGGAAGTCCCTTTTTTGGAGAAAGACAATTTTACCCTTACATGTTTGGTCAAACATTAGTTGACTTGCCTAAAATTTCTAATTTTGTAAAGGAGGAACTAAATACACCTAACTGAAATTTTTTTTGACCTATTAACAAAAAAATAAAGAATAAGGACTAACCACACCAAAGGTATAAACATTAGAGATTAAATCCACCAATCTTCTTAAAAGCATATTGACAAAATGCCTTACCTCTACAGCTTATGATCCAAAATGTTTTTTTTTAAAAAAAAAAAAAATTTATAATAATAAATTTATATTATTAATAAACTTTTTTTTTTTCATCTATTTGTATAATATTTGAAAAATTTGATGTAATTTATTTTATCTTATTTCAATATTTAAAAATTTTATTAAAAAAAAAAAAACTTAAATTTTTAATTTTTTTTTTAATTGTGCCCACAAAAATACATGAAAAGGATTCAATTCTCTTAAAATTATGAGTAATTCAATGGTCTAGTTTTTGGGTCTATCAGTGGATTTAATTGGATCCAATTTTAAAAATATCAGAATCCAACTTTTTTATATTCGAAATTTATTCGAATCTAAAAATTAAATAGTAATTGAAACTATATTTAGACAACTACTTAATTGGAATAAATTGATATTTTTAAAAATAAAAATTGTTCTATTTGGACAACTATCAGACACAAATGAAGTGATGTTCCTTTTACTCTAACCAAATCCAACTTACTATATATATATCTAGGGTTCAATTTCACACACAATTCGAATTTTCACACTCATTTTAAACTATTACCAGATAAAGTAGTCTTTTACTGTTTTTATGGACTTTGAACATCTAACAAAAGAAGATTATTGGTGAAATGATTTTTTCAAAACAATTATAGACTTTACAAACAACTTTATATTTGGTTTTACATATCAATTTTTTAACTATATATTATTTATATCTATTTTTATAAATATTTTTATCCATTTTTTTATATATTTAATTAATTTATAAATATATATATATATATATATATATATATATATATATATATGTAAATGTAAAAATATAAATGATTTACTGATAAATTACAGCACATAATAATTCATATAATGAAATGCAGCTAAATACAATATATATGGTATTATTTTAAATAAAACATATATGTACATATACATAAGTCTATTACAAGCCACATTGTATACAGGTATATAATGTGATATTTAAATATTGTATCTTGATAGTATATATATAAATTAATATGAATATATACACACACAAACACATATATTCACCATATAAAAATTGAAATTATATAAGTAATATGCGTACGTACATTTACTTCAGTAATATGAACCATATAACTTATATAAGTAATATGCTTATAATAAATCTATTTTAATTTTACAATTATTAAATTATAGTTAATTATTTATAATTATATATATAGAGAGAGAGAGAAAGATAGATACCCAATTAAAATTGTATATTTACTAATCATGAATCATTCTTCTGTGTGTTGAGTAGGATAGAAAGTTGAGGTAGAAAGTCTAAATCACCTGAAAAGTAAGTCACTGATCGGAGGAGTTTTCTCCGGCGATAACCCTTCGATGGTTAAGTTAGTCGTGATTCCTCAAGATACCAAGGTATCAAAATATTCAAGCTCAAAGGAATGAAAACTTAGAATCTTACTTAGGTGAATTTTACCATTACTTATGATGGTGTGTAGCCAATCAGAGAGAGAGAGTGTGTGTCAGTTGTCGTACAAGCACACTCATGTGCCGCGAGAGGTAAAAAGTTAATGTACTGTCCTGCTCCAGGTGTCAGGACCATTAAATGTCCTGTACGACGGGTTGATGATGACTGCTGAAGTGGAGTCATCCTTAATAGGCTCCACCTACGATGACTTGTGCCGGAGTGAGGTGCATCCAACAGTCAAGTGAGGTTAGCTAAGCGGACTCCAAGGAGAACCATGTCACCCTGACTAGCCGAAGTGGCAAACTTATAAAATTTTCCTCCTTTGGTCTCTTCATTTACATTATATGTACGTAATAGAAGTTTGATGATATATATATATATATATGTACACCCAAACTGATTGAATAACGAATAATAATTATATAGTACATGTTATAATTTTCAATATAACCTTAACATTATTATAATTATAAATTTTCTCTCATATTTTTTATCTATTACCTTCTAAACAAGTTAGTCAACAGCTCAAGTGCTCAACCTCATATTAACATTAAAAACATTCAAATAATAATATCATCATTAGATACCTATTAAATATAATATTTTTCAAACAAAACTTTATCTAAATACTAACTTAAACCCCTTATTCCCAATATTTTTCAAATAGAATAAAGTTATGTTGGAATTTAACAATTTTATTCCATTTGAGTTGCTATCCAAATATAACATGAGTTTGGCTACAAAATTATAATTTCAGTATCCAACACGTATTCGATCATATAATTTTTATTAATTAGACTTTTTATTATTTTTATTGAGAGAATAAAATAAATAAATAAGCATCTAAAGAAAGGAGATCCGTTATCTTAAAATAGATTTATTAGGTAATTTTGATTATTTTTAAGTATTTTAATATTGTATTTTATAAAGTACTTTTGAGGGGAAAAAAAGAGAAAAAAATGGTTAAAATACACACAAAAAAAAAAATTATAAATATTAAATAGGATACAATTTAATAAAAATGAAGAGTAAATTTATGGATATATTATATCAATAATTAAACCTTCTATTTATAGGTTATAACCATACAATCTTTAAAAATTAAAAGATTAAGAAGTAAAAAAGTTAAAACTCTTTAATGAATATTTATATAATTAAATATATTTATAATATAATATAATATTTAAGTAATTACTGTATTAATTTATTTGATTCATTACTAAATATATTAATTAAATTTTTAATATTTAAATAAAAATTAAAATTTAAAAAATATATCTAATTTTTTTAAATATATATTTAAAATAAAATATCGCATTTTAAATTCAATTTTTATTAAAATTGATCCTTTCTTCATGTCTTTCATTACATGAATATGTTATGAAATATAAATATAGGTCTAGATACTCATTATTAACTTAGGATATCCCTTTTAGTACAACGAGGACGATGCCAAGTAGTTGACCCTAGGTGCCACCAGGCATATAGTCGCGGCACAAGCTTGCGTGCTCATTTCGTGACAGTTGGTATTAGAGCGGATAGTTAGTCAAGATTATGGGAAGTAAATGCTACACCATATGTGTGGTGAGGGATGCTGGGCTTTAAGAGTACATTAATATGTCATGGAATATAAATATAGACCTAGATACTTACTATCAACTTGAAATATCCCTTTTGGTGCAGTGAGGATGGTACCAAATAGTTGACCGTAGGTTGCGACCTAAAGTCGCGAAACGGGCTCACATGTCCAAGTCGTGATACCCTTTCTATCTTACCAAATTAATTGTAGGATTTGAATAGATATTTTTATACAAGCATCAATATTTATGTAAATATTTTTATTTTTGTGTATAAAAGCCAATTCATACCTATAAAGTTTTAACTCTTATATAGGAAAACGTTTCACCTTATAAAAACTTTTATATGGTATTTACAATAAGTGTCAAACTCATGAGTCGTGACCTTTTTTTTCATAATTGTTGAATATAATAGAAAACAAAATGAAAATGAATTACAAAGGCAATGGAATCCCGTCCCTTTCCCCCCATAAATAGGGGTTAAGAAGTTCTGGGGAAACAGGGCCACAAAAATCAAAAGAGGACGCCCAATGCCCTAAATAGTGAGCTATTTTATTACATTGTCGGGGAGCAAAAGAAATGTGCCAAAGATTGTGCAAAGCCAAAAGAGAGTGTCCTTCTTCAATTCGGGCTTTAGCTCTCTAGTCCTCAAACTGAGAGAGACCTTGTAATACAAGGACAACGCAGGAGGCATCCCCTTTGAAGGAGACCTTACTAAGCTTCATCAAGTCCGCCTATTTGAGGGCTTGGACAACCACTTCGGCTTTTGCACAGAAAGGATTATCGGAGTCGAAGCGGTTAATCCAAGCCCCAAGTATCACCCCCGTATTATTTCGAAGAATGCATCCTATGACTGTTTTAACTTCCTTATACGCAGCATCAAAATTAAACTTGACTTCTCCTGCTCTCGGTAGCTGCCAGAAGAGGTTGTGGGGACCACGCCCGCTTGCATTCGTCTTCCTCTTGGTTAAGCTAGCTCTCCAGTATTTACCATATAAATGGTTGCATGTGATTGATACCTTCGGCCAGCTTGGACAAGACTTTCCTTTCCACATGACGTTCCTGGGCATTCATAGTTGCTCCATCGCAATCATTTGGAAGTGTAACATTTTTTCTTTTTTCTAGACATCAATGAGGAAGGGAGAGGTCCCATCTAACAACATAAGAAACCAGGTTACCTCGTCCATTTGCTGGAAGTGTGTAAGACGAATCTGCCACGGGGAGTTCCACCAGAGAAGTTGGCTGATGGGGCATTCCAACACCAAGTGGTGGACAGATTCCAAACTATATTCACAAAAATGGCAACAAGAATTCATGTATGAAATAAACCTGCTGATTCGATCAACAGTGGGGAGAGAATTGGTGAGGATTCACCATAAAAAGACAGCATACCTATTGTGGAGCTTGGCTTTCCATAACAGCTTCCAGAGGGTAGATTGAGAGGACCCCGTGGATGCATTATGGGCTTTGTCTGTGATGAGAGATTTGTAGGCTAATCTGACCGTGTATTCCCCTGTCGTGGAGGGGATCCAAATAGCACGATCATACTCCATATCAAGGAATGGAGTTTAAGGATGGTGCTGCTAATCTCTCTATGGAAAATAGCCTCAACCAAATTCAGGTTCCAACTTGCTCCATCATCAAGCATTAGATCATGAACAAATAGTAAGTTATGAGGGATAGTAATAACTGCAGGGATTTGGAAAGCCGGGTGATTATACAACCAAGGGTCCCCCATAATTCTAGTCATTGAGCCCCTGCTAACTTGATAATAGAAACCTTCCTTCAGAAAATCCAGGCAGTCTCGAATCCCTCCCCAAAGCCAAGATGTTGAATAGGTCATCCTTTCTGGCCCCTCATGAACTTCGATGTAATGAGCTGAACCCAGTCCCGTTTTGGCTCCCTACAGACGATCCAAGCTAGCTTAGTGAGCAGCGATATGTTGACATCCCTCATGCGCCTTACACCAAGTCCGCCGAGGTACTTTGGCAAATAGATCGTGTGCCAAGCTTTCGGGTAGTAATAGTGGGTATGTGAGTTATCATGGCCCCAAAAAAATTCTCGAACCATATTATCCATTTTGTGAAGTATAGCTTTTGGAAGAGAAATAGTTTGCATAATAAAGGATGGAATTGCTTGGGCTACTGCCTTTATGAGTACCAATCTGCTTGCCATTGAAAGCGCTTTCTTTTTCCAGCCTGCCAACTTGGACACCATCTTATCAAGGACACCTGTATATGTAGTAGTTTTTGACTTAAACTGACAAAAAGGATGCACTGACCTCGATGGTTACACTCTTGAATACCAAGGATTTGGCTAAGTTTTCGTTTATCAGAATGGGAGACATTTTTGCTGAAGTGGATAGAGAACTTGTTCCAATTTATCTCTTGTCCAGTGCTCGTACAGTAATCATTGAGAATGTTAATGGCAGCTTTGGCTTCCTTTCCATCCGCTTTGCAGTATATAACTAGATCGTCTACATACATGAGGTTTGTAATTCTGGGACTAGTTCTGGATATTTTGATACCATTGATTTTGTGCTCGTTCTCTGCTGAGGCCAGCATCCTAGACAAAAGATTTGAAAAGATAGTAAAAAGTGCTGGGGACATAGGATCACCTTGGCAAATGCCTCTATCTGCCTTAAAGAAACCAAATGGTGAGCCATTCAACAAGATTGAAAGTAGTGGAGATACATTCATGAATCATGTCAATGATCTTAGAGCTGAAACCAAACTGATAAAGGATATTACATAAAATGCCTCACTCCACTCTATCATATGCCTTAGCCAAATCTACCTTGATAGCCATAAAACCAATTTTACCTTTCTTACCATTCATGTAATGCATCACCTCATGATTAATAATGATGCTGTCATTGATGGATCATTGTGGGATGAAGCTGCTTGGCTTGGGAGGATAATGTGTTCCAAGATCGGTCTAAACCTTGAAGATATGATTTTGGTAATGATCTTGAGGAAGACATTGCATAAGGAGATCGGTCAGGAGTTGTCAACTTAGGAAGCATGGTTGAACTTGGGAATGAGGCCAAGAAAGTATAGTTATGAGTATGTTTCAATTTTCCATTCATGAAAAACTGTTGGACTTCAGAGGTTACAACCTGGCCTATGATGTTCCAATAACTTTTGTAGAAAGTAGTACATGACATCCGGACTCGGACTTTTATAGGAACCCATAGAACAAACTGCTTGCCTTACGGTAGAGATTCAAGAGTAGTGTTCATCCTTGTCGTCACTTGTGTTGGGATGAGTGCCTGCCATTGGTTAGACATGCTAGGGAAAACACTAGAAAAAATATGAGTATAATAGCCTTAAATTCAGCACCAATAAGATTTCTATCATCAAGCCACCAGTTATTTGAATCAAGAATATGGGAAATAGTATTCTACCTGCGATGAATGATAGTAGTAGGTATTGGCATCGTCCTCCTCCATCCATTTAGCATTCGCTTTGTCCCTCCAGAGGAATTCCTCTCTTTTGAGAAGTTCATCAAGGTCTCTTTGTAAGGAATCTTTCGCATGGAAAAGTTCACTAGTGTGGGGGGTATCTTGAAGATGTTGAATGGCTTGTTTAAGGTTCATGATTTTGGTTTGGAGATGGCCAAAGCATTTTTTATTCCACTCTTTGAGAGCCACCTTGGTGTTTTTCAGTTTGGAAGAGAGGGTGTAGCCATGTTGCCAAGATTTGGTAATGATCAAACTAACATCATGGTGGAGTGTCACATAGTTTCAAAACGAAAAGGTCTCGGGCAAAATTGGGTGATGGGCTTGGAATCAAGCAATAAAGGTCTGTGGTCACAACTAATGGTAGACAAGTGAAGGATGGTGGCGTAGGAAAGAGAAGTTTCCAACTGTCATTAGCAAAACCCCTGTCAATTCTTTCTCTAATGTTGGCTGCCCCTCTTTCACAATTATTCCATGTGTATGCTGCACCTGCAAACCTAAGGTCAATAAGACCATGATCATCAAGCACTTTTTTAAGGCCTCCCTCACTAGAAGTAGCCACTAGTCTACCACCCAATTTGTCACAAGGATGTAAAACAATATTAAAATCTCCATGATTATCCAGGGTCCCTCAAAATCATTACCAATTTTGTCAATATAGTCCCAAAAAATAGATTTATGCATGGGAGAGGGGGGACAATACACCGTAGTAAATTGCCAATAAAAGTCGGTTGGTTTATTACTAATCAAGCAATTGATTACATAGTCATTAGATAACAATACTGTAAGATTCACATTACTATCCCATAACAAAAGTAAACCCCAGCAATTCCTTTAGAAAAAATAATCTCCATGATACAAAAACTTAAATACTTAGCCAGCCCTTGAATTTTATCTAAACTAGACACCTTGATTTTAGGGAAAAAAAAAACAAATACCATACTTAGCCGATGGGATTTGATAAGATCCCGCCGCAAAACTCTAACTGTCATGGGTTGGCCATTCCCATGACATTTCCACACAAGGGGTGCAATTTCCGGCTTACCACCCTAGCCTCAAAGTTGTTGCTGACCTGTACTGGAGAAAGAGGAGTGTTCAGAAATTTGGAATCAATTGGAAGTGAGCTTTTGTTTCTCACATGCCTTTTGATGTGGATAAATTTGCATCTGACAAAAGAGACTCATTCTTCTTCCACCATTGATGAAGGATCGTCATTCTCCTGCCCAGGTGAGATCCTAGTGTTTTGCTCGTGTTGAATTTGAAGGTGGGAGAAAAAGTCATAAACTGCATCAGCTCTCATATGTTTGCTCTTTTTTACTATTTGATGGTTATATATTGGTTTCCATTTGGGAGCCATTGTTCTCTCTAGACTCGGAAGAAACACGAGTACTTGGGCTGCATCTTTTGGGCCTTCGTCAACATAGTTGGGTAGCTCCACAATGATAAGGTCTTTGGGCCATATTTTCGGGTGTGGGGGATGAGGTAGAAGAGGTGGATAAGATGGTGGAGGAAGAGAAGGTGGGCCAGAAAAGGAGGAGGTGGGTTGGTCATGGGTTGTTGGGGAGTTTAGGTAGGTGGGCCAAACTATAGGTAAGGTAGAAGATTGGGGTGGTATATGGATAAGTTCAAGAGGTAAGGATGGTGGTAACAAGTTGGCGGATTGGGTTGAAATTTCTGGACGATAGATTGGCCTATGAACAAGGATAGGTTTGGGTTCGGTAATGGGTTTAGTGTTGGAGATTGGCGAGATGTTTGAAATATTTTTCAAAGGGGTTCTATCAAGGAGCTGATGAGGGTGAGTGTTAGAACTCAGGTTTTTCTGGGCAAGAGCTGTATCACAAGCAGAAGAGAGGTGATCTATCAAATCACCGACAAATAGAATTTCCAATGATCTCTTCAAAGGTTTGAAGGTCCCCGTCGTGTGGGTTCGCATCCACGGACCAACCTGTTCTTCAGCCAATGCTTGCATGTGGTCGGTGACTTTCAAATTAGAGTAGGTCCGTTCAGATTGATCAACATGCCACATGAATAGTAAAAATTAGGGAGTCTTTCATACTTAAATTGAATCCAAATAGATGACCTATCTTCTCTGTGGATTCGACATCCAGGTTTCTTCTCTGTACACGGAGGAAGCTCCGAATTCTATTATTTAGGTGCCCTGCATCTATTTTAAGAAAACTACCCACAAAGTTGTCAAGTGGAACAATGTTTGTATCATTAATATGGTTTCGTGGTAAGTTATGGGCTTGGAGCTAGAAAGCACATTGAGAAAAATCAATTTCTGCAAGGGAAAGATGGGGGGCCATTGTTTGCAGTGCAGAACTACCCAGGGGCTAGCCCCCAAAAACTTGGTCCTTGTCCTCCTAGAAACAAAAGGTACAAATGATCACATTGCGGTCTAAGGCTCGGATTTCAACGTTAGCCCCTAGGTCCCACAATGTTATGAGAACCTCATTAATGACCCTGAAGTTGATAACGTTGCGGGTAAGGAGTTTATCCACCAATGTCTGCTCATTAAATTCGCTGTGCTGGGAGTCATTGATAGTAAGATCCAAAAACATGTCCTCTGCCATGTAGTGCCAAATTAGATGGGATTGGATGAAGGGCTGCGAACAAGGAGGAGAGAAAAAACGAAAAAAGGAAAAAGGGGGAGGATGGAGGAGAGTGGCAAGGAGGAAAATAAGTAGAGATATGCAGAAGTCCCACTCTAGAGAGACATAGATAAACTAGTGAGAAAGCTTTTCTGAAGAGAGAAAGAGGAGAGTTATACCCTTTAGAGTGAGAACGAATATTTCGTGAGTCGTGACCTTATCTACTATTTCACAAGACCTACTTTGTAATTCTCTTCAAATATAAACATTATTATTATTTTTGTTAAACGAACAAGTCGGACCCCGTGAATTATCAAAAAAAAAAAAAAAGTCTGACCAAGCGGACCCTAATACTATAAAGTAAAATAAAATTTAATATTAAATAGACATAATACCCTTGTTTGTTCAAAACAAGTTGATCCGAGTATTCTTATTGTTTTTATAGAGATAGGAAATCCACTGTTGCTCAATTTCTCCATTGTCGTCTGCAGAGATTCTTAGTTCGCAAACTTCCTCCAACAAGGTACTAATATCTCTAGAATTCCTGATAGATATGCTCTTGTTAAAAAAAAAAAAAAAAAAAATTGTTGAATTAGGGTTTACCATAATTGAATTCAGGTGTCTTGGAGAAATTAGGTTTGGAGTTGACGGGTTAGGCAATTGCAGTGATAACTGTTTTTTTTTTTTTTTTTTTTTTTTTGGTTGTTTAATTTAATTTTCGAGTCTCGTTCTAGTTTTAAGAGTTATATATATATATATATATATAAATAGATGTTGTACACAAATTTTTAGAATTCAGCAATGATCATAATTCCTAGACATAAAAAAGGAAACTTTAGGAAATGCATTACAATCATTTTAAGAGTCTGAAAGGGTTGGTTGTGGTTCTGAATTATGTGTAATAAATCCGTGTAAAGGTATGGTGATCTGTATCTTTTGTAGTGAAAGAAGGGGGTGGAGGGGTGATGCCCATGAAGGTGGGAGAGAATTTGGCAATGGAAGATAATGACCTAGTCAGGTGGAACATGTCAAAAAAAATTACTATTTTTTTTGGGAATTGTGTAAGTTGAAGCCAATAATTTATGAAATTTTCTTTCGCTCTGTTTGGCAACAGTTCTCAAACTGCTAGATTTTAAGATATTAGAGATTGTTATTCTGGGAAATCGTAAGTCATAGTTCACGTGTTTGGTTATTCTTGAAAAGATTTTAAATTTCAAGTGTATGAAATATTATATATATATATATTTTTGAAAATTTTGATGCCTTTTCACCTTCAACATGACTTGAACTCATAACCTCTTAGATCATAGGTAAATATGTTATCAACTGAGCTATTGTGTATGAAATAGTATATCTATGGATAAATTAACTAAAAGGTGATCATAATACAAAGATCTGTCCTAAAATAAATTAGTATTCTTTAAATTCAATTGTCTGAGAAGTTTGTTCTTTTATTCTTAGATTGATTTAGTTGTCTAAGGTTGTCAACAAATTACCTTAAAGAAATTTAAATATAAGAATATGTATAATCCTCTATGTATAATATTATAAACATATGGTCAGATATCACGAGTATCTAGACCAAACCCTCATATGAAATTGCGACTAAGAGTGAGAAGTAAACTCTCGTTGGGACTCTCAAAATTCTCCTCCAAATGAGGTGTTAATGGTGCTTATGTTTGATAAAAGATGTCGCAAGTGCTGTCCTTTAGGATATTTTGGCAAATGGCTGTCTATTGAGATGTGATTTGTTCAACTTTAGAATACAAGTTGGCATTGAAAATTCTAAATTTTTTATTTTTCAACTCCTTTTGTGGATATAGTCACTTGGTTTTTCTATTTAGGAGTGACAGTTGTAACAAGAGTGAAACATGGATGAGTTATGTATTGCAAATAATTGGTCAAATACTGCAATTAGTGTTGCTTAAGGAACTCTTTGATAAATGTTTATTGTTTGTATTTATCTCTAAATCCATGTTGCCAAACATAACACATGTATTTTACTGTGATAATGGATTAAGCTAAATCCCATGTTATGCTCATTATTTATGTTCCTCTGCCTTTTTTCATTGTGTACAGATGGTACAGACTCTCTCATCTCTTACATTCAAAGGTTCGATTGCTGAAGCAATTACTGAAGCCAAACAGCAGAAGAAACTATTTGTAGTCTATGTCTCAGGTAGTTTTGGCATTGTGTTTCTTTTTCATGGAAATTGTGCAGAGTCGAGCATTTGTTTTTCCATATGTTATCATAAATTGCCCCAACAAGTTTTGTAAGGCGAGAAGAAGATAGCATGTGGCTTTAATATCATATTGATCCTTTCAACACATGATTGTTTGCTTCTGTTAATCTTTTTAGTTTTTTCTTTTGTGCTGTGATGCATATGTACATGTTCTTACCAAATAATCCATGCTGTTATATGCAATAAAATATGAAGCATTTTTTTTTTCTTTTGACTTGAAAAGGTAAGGATGAAGACAAAGTTTTTATTAAGTTATGTTTTCCTGAAGAAAGGAGAGAAAAAAAGAAAAAAATATGTATCTTTTGCTTATAATATTTGTTTGATGCTTTTATTCCAACGTTGTCTAACAAATACAGCCAGATCCTCATGTTGAAATTGATACGAATCTCAGACTATGAAGTATATTAGGATTGAAACCTTTGGCAATTGAAGAAAGTGCAAATAGTGTACCTATTGAAAGAAAATTTGGAAGGCCATTTCTTCATGTGTATGGAACTGAAATAGCAAACAGATAAAGATATTTACTTTGTTATATGAATTTAGTGTCTGAACTAATCACATCGTAGGGCTAATATGAACCCTAACATAATTATGATATTCGTCAATCTGTTCAAGGGGATGAGTTCTATTTGTTGAGAACTGGAAGTTACTTTCATTTCCAGTCATATGTAGAGATTCTGATTGTTCAATTGCTATTGCAGCCTCTCATAGTTCTCTTTCTATGGTATTTTCCAAACTTATTGAGAATTGGTTTTCTAATGCAAAATAGTGCACTTTTTAACTGCTAATTTCATTTATAAACGCTTCTTGTGTACTGATTGTTGGTTTAGAGAATGTAATTTGCAGATACCTGGGCTATTCCGTAGCTCAGTAGTTAAGCATCAGTTTCCCTGATTTACTAATTGGAACATTGGTTCTTTTCTTTAAAGTCATTTGAAGGTTTCAAATTAGATAAGGCCTTAATTTAAAATGAGTATAGTTTTCCAGTATTAAAATTAGAATTACCAGCTGCAATTTTGGAGATCTAAATAGATTCATATATTGGAATGACTTTTGTAACTGCCCTGAAAAAGTGTGGACATGTTTCTTGCTGTTTTTTATCTACATCACATTCTATGTATGTGTGTGTTGTTCTCTACGAAATATTGATCATTGCTTCACCTTTTAAACATCTTAATGATTCTTTTTCTCTTTTTGACTGAGTTATGTGTTGTTAATGATTGATGGGTTCTCTGTAAGTTGGATTTCTAGACAGAGAGATAGAATATAAATTGAACAGAGATTTTTCTCAATTCCATTTTCCTCTACAGAACATCTATTAAATGATTGACTTGTTTTTTCCTCTTTTTTTAGGTGATAATCAAGAGTCGAACAATCTAGAAACATCAACATGGACAAATTCAAATGTATGGTCTATCACGTGTTTTCAAATAATAAAATTTTTTATGTTGTTTTTTTGCTTGTTGATATTCATCCTGGATGACACAATTATCTTAGTTTCTTGATGGAATATAATGCATTCAGGTGGCCGATTCAGTACTAAAGTTTTGTATTTTGCTACACATCTCAGAAGGAAGTATAGATGCTTCAAACTTCTCCACAATATGTATCCTTTAACAAAACATCTCTTTTGATCTATTTTTGCTTAAACATCTGATTTATTTATTTATCTTTATTTCATGGACTTCTGTAATCTAAATTTTTCTAACATAAGAAAAGAAAAGTAGAGGTTTTCTTTTGGGATGATCTGATCACCAAGAATAATAATTAGTTCTTATCCAAACATCAAAAGGCTTAATTGATGTTCTGTTAAGGAATTACCTATTCTGCAGAAAAGGATAATATTACACACACCTCTATAAGTAGTTAACACAACAGACTTAGCCAGAAAGACTTGCATATAGCACTGTTATAGAGAAAATTTATGAGCCTGAGCTCAGGAAATATTCTTAACCAAAATAAGAGGTCTTCTCAGTATATTGATATTGACAAGTTTTCGGTTTTCCTCTTTTTCTGAAAGTCACAGTTAGCTTGTTGTCAACTTTGTGTGTTTTGCGCGTTTACTGGGTTTCTTGTCCAAGTTGTTTTGACTAAAAACAATTTTCATGAAACTTTAGCCATCAGACAACTTCAGCCTCAAGCCATAGAATGCTTATATGCATACTCTGGCAGTTGATAGGTTTCCTAACTGCAATTTTCCTCCCCTTTGAAGCTTATTGACTACTTATTTGTTCCTCACAAGAACCTTTTGGGGGAACATTCTTCTTTTTGTTCCTTTTGTTCTTTAAAAATGTGAAATTTTATTTTAGGTTAATTGTTTCCTTTAGTATGTAAGCATGAAGCAGTATTTAGAACTCTTGTACTTCCCTTGCATCAATCCTTACAGACCCACAGAAGTCTGCTCCCTGCATAACAGCTATTGGATACAATGGCATTCAACTTTGGCAATACGGTATGAAATTCCTTAATGGGTAGCTTGCCAACATATTTACCTTTAGTACTGCACCTTGGAGATTGGTTATGTTGTCTTTATTAATTTCAACTAATGAACAGATGGTTTTGTCACTGCTGATGTCCTTGCATCCAGTATTGAAAAAGCTTGGTTAAGTCTTCATATTCAGGTATCCTTTATTTGGCCGTTGTTTACTCCTATTGGGTTTGTGATGACTAAATTATAGGAAGACTTGTGATATTTTGCATCACTTTCTTTCTGCTTTGATGCTTGAGACAAATGAGCAAATAAGTCTTTTTGTATAATTTTCTTTTTGTCACTGAGAAGTTAGCTATGTGATGAAATGGAAATTAGGTAAGGAAAGCATACATGAATCTACTTAATGTCAACCATGTGATGGAAAGTGAAACTGAGGAGAATCATGATAATAGAAGAATGAGGTGCTAAAAAGGTTACAATGTTCTCCCGAATTGAATGTCATCTGGTATGCAAATTATACACATAATAATGAAGCAGATGAGTGGTAGGATCCACATGTTAGTGGAACTCATCTCCCTTGAATGAAGAAGTTTAATGATGAATGTATAGATAAAAAGTAATACATTTCTTTTCAGTGGTTATTATGGAACCACGTGTATCTTTGCCGGTGCTATTATAAAATCAGCAACATTGCCAAGTAGATTTTAAGTATCTTGTAATCATAATTTGCTTCTTTGACTTAGTTTTTATGTATGCTACTAGCATTTGCAAATGTAAAACTACATCCTTTTTAATGGGTCGAAATTTTAGATGACACCTTAATCCAAAGAATTTTTCGCTTGTGCCTTTCATTAATTTACTTGCTAGTTGCATGAACATGTAAACTTCTTATCAACTCTAGGAGACAACAGCAACATTTTTAACTGCTGCACTTGCTTCTAAAGAACAAGCTGCTTCTGCAACATCTAATGATGCTTTAGCTGAGGAAGGAAGTTCTTCATTGACAAATGGCACGTTCTCTCAGTCTGACACACCAAATAATCCAGAAGATATTGGACAGCCAACGAATTCTGATATGATACATGATAAAAATTATATTGAATCTTCAGGAAAGGTAAAATTTTCTCTTTTTGTTGGTGTTAAATGATGTTAAATTTTTTACCAACCTTTTCAATTTATATTAATATGAACAGGAGTCAAAATCTGAAACTGGTGACCAGGTATCTCCCAGCTCATCATCGGCCAACAAGTTAGAAATAAGAGAAGTCCCTGAAGGTACCTCTTGTACTGAAAATGGAGAATTGTTGGTTGCTCCTGCTGCGGTAAATTTAAATGGCAAAAAGGCTGACTCTCACATTCAAAAGGAGAATTCTGGTACAGGTGATCATCTTTCCAAAGATGAGGAGGTTGCTCAGGAAATTGTAACTGGAGCAAATCAATGTTCACTAGATACTAATAAGGGGGTGGTTTCTCCCAAGGTTGTTAGTGAAGGAAATGAAATTTTAGAAGTCAGCAAGCATGATAATGTTGTTGAGAAAGATGATGCTGCCGACTTAACTGCCAATAAATCAAATGATGTTCACTTAAATATTAGATTGCCTGATGGTTCTAGTTTGCAAGTTAAGTTCTCTGTCACGGACACTTTGAGGATGGTCAAAGCTTATCTGGATGAAAACCAAGATAGCACCTTTGGTTCCTATAATTTAGCAATTCCTTATCCTCGGAAGGTTTTCAGTGAACAAGGTATGACAAACAATCAATAGCTTCAACTAGCATTTCTATTTTATCTCTTCTCACTCTCTCTCTTAATGGTCTGTGGAATTCTTAATGAACTTCACTTACTGATTTTGTCTTCGTTGATTTTATGCAATTTGATCCTCAGTTTATTGTCTCAAATTTCTGCTCCTATATTCTTTCTTCGATTTTAGGTCTTTATGGTATCCATTTATTAGAAATCTTTGATAACGGTAGAAAAATACAGTTACAGATAGTAGACGGAAGCATAGTTCTGGGATTTACTTCCTTTTTTAAATTCTAATTTAGCAGATGGGAGAACCTGTTTTTGAGTTCATAGAGTATTATTCCCTTCATCAGTATAGGTGGAGAAGAAATAGTAAGAAATACATGAATGAAATTGATAAAGTTGCGAGTCCTTTATTTAGTCTTTGATAAGTTGTATCAAAACTAAACGTCCAACAATCTTCTATTTTGATATCCTTACAGATTTGGACCAATCATTGCTGGAGTTGGGTCTGTTGGGTAGGCAGACACTGATAGTGGTTCTGAATCATCAAGCTAACTCTCATCCTAAAGGTGGATCAGTGGCCTGTGGTTCTAATCAAGATGGTCCTTCAAACGGCAGCAATGAAGGATATTGGGCATACATGAGAAGAGTTCTATCTTACATGAATCCTCTCTCATACTTGGCTGGAACCTCCAACTCTTCAGAAACTTCTCAGGAATCTCATAACAGCACATGGCAATACGGTGAGTTATTACTTCCTTTTATATATATATATTATTATATTTTAAAGAAACATCTGTATCTAAGATACTAGAAAGTAAATGGTATAGGGATTCCCCAATGAGTTGCAATGCGCCTCCACTAAATCTGAGATAAAATACTTGAATCCTATTTTCTGATCTCCATTTGTATCAAAACCAGAATTTGCAATTTGATATTGATTTCCATTCTTGGATCTGTTCTTATATATATGTGTGTGTGTGTGTTTCGGTCATGTATTTCCTGTTATACTCTCTGTTTACATCAATATAAATGTGTCTTAGTGTCAAATGATGACTTAAATACCAATCAAATGATTATGTTTGTTACAGGAATATCTTATTGCATCATTTTTATTTGATGGTCTTTTATTTTTTAGGTCCCAATCCCTCGCTTCAGAACAATCTCAGGGGTGCAGGAACATACCCATCGAATCCAAGTGCAACTCAGGGTAGAAGAAGTGACAATAAACGAAGAGTTAGCCAAAGTTCGTCTGGTTTTGGTAGCAACATTCATACACTGAGACATGATGAAGATGATGACCGCTTTAGTGACAGAAATGCCTACTGGAACGGAAACTCTACTCAGTTTGGCGGGGATAATGATGGTAAATAAGATGGAAAAGCAGTGTTTTGTCCTGCTTTTTAAATGTTCTTCCCAGTAATCTGTTCTAGTACTTATACATACATATATCTAATATATATATATACATATACACCCTGTAAAAGTGTGTGCAGGGTGTTTCTTTTTTTTTTGTGAAGACTAATTTATCTTTCACACTATAACTATTATATTAAATGATATTTTTATCATTTTTTTTTTTAATTTATATTACACAATTGAATAATATTATAATTTTAACTTATAACTCATCATAATATTCATTTGATTTTTAAATGTTATAATAGTAACTTATAATCCTTATTTAATTTTAATTTTAAAATATTATAATTGTAACTTATAATATTTATATCATTTATAAAAACACCATTAATATATTAATTAAAAAAAAAAAAGTGAAAGGACATTAAGATTTCACTAAAAATGTTTAAATGTTATAATGGTAATTTTTCATACTTATTTAAATTTTAAATGTTAATGTAAAGTATTGTATTTACACTAATCTAATTAATTATTATTTTGACATTCATTGATAACACAAACCAATTTTGATGAATAATTGTAAAGATAAATGAAAAATTATATTTTTTAAATATTAAATAATTTATGTGTATTTGTAAATGTGAATGTTTAAATTTTAATTTTTTAAATAAATAATTAAGAATATGATTGATTAATATTTATATATGCTTTTTAAACTTTTATTTTTTGAATACAAATTCAAATCAATCAAATTAGAAATAAAATATTTTACAAATTTTGTAAAGCAAGTAAATTATATTTGGAAAAATTTATTAGATGACATTTTAGGAATTATTATTATTTTAATATAGAACTAAAAAATATTTTTAAAAAATTTAATAAAACTTTTGTTTTAATTTTTTAAAAATATATTGAGATTTCGACACGATAATTAATTATTTAATGATATTTTCTTATATAATTTGGATAATAATTAATTAATTAATTAATATATAAAATTAAATGTAAAATCATCATAAACGAATTCAAGAAAAATTAAATATTCATTTAAAGAATTTATTTTAAAATATTGTTATTACTCTATTATATTTACCAATGATATATTTACTCTATTAATGTAAAGTATTGCATTTATGCTACTATATTTATTATTTTGGAATTCATTACTATTGTAACAAAAGCCAATTTTGGTGAATAATAGCAATGATAAATGAAAAAATTATATTTTTTTAAATTTTAAATAATTTATGTGTATTTGTAGATGTGGATGTTCAAATTTTAATTTTTTTAATAAATAATTAAGAATATGATTGATTTATTTTTAAATATGTTTTTTATACTTTTATTTTTCAATACAAATTCAAATTGATCAAATTAGAAATAGAATATTTAAAAAATTTTGTAAAGTAGCTTGTGATGTTGGAACTAGGGATGGCAACGGGGACGGAGGTTTGCAGGGACACCTTCCCCATCCCCATCCCCGATTTCTACATATATTCCCCATCCCCTGCGGGGAATTTTTTTTTCATACCATCCCCGCCTCGTCGGGTATCGGGGATCCCTGCGAGGAATTTTTATAGCTTAATTTTTATATTTTATTTTCAATTAAGTTATTGATGCACAATTAATTAATAGATTTCGTAAAATAAAAAAATAAAGTATTTCCTCAAAAGTTTTTCCATATAATTTTTTTAAAATAAACTAAAAGTACAAAATTAAATCTTAAAATAAAATATAAAATATAAAATTTCAAAACTTTTGACGTAGATAAAATAATTTCCTTCAAAGTATTATTGTCAATCTGTCATAAAATCTGCAATTATAAAAAAGAAAAAATATAAGTTAATTTTTTAAAAATAGTTATATGAATTATCAATATAGTTAAAGTATATAATTAATAATTACTTAAATCATCTTTATCATTATCATTAAGTATGGTTGCAAAATTATTTAAGAAAAAAATGAGCATTGCCATCTAAGATAAACAAAAAAACACAAAAGGAATTTAAAATTAGAATTAACCATCACATATATTAAATTAGATAAGAAATTTATAAAATTTTGTAATATGCTAGTACCTTGGTTAGTAGAGGACTGCAACCAACTTTGTGTACACATTAGAGCTTTAATAGTATTTGGATTGAATCGACTACGATGAAAACTAATTAATCTTCTTCTAGCACTAAATGCATATTCTGAAGCAATTGTAGAGATAGGAATAGCCAATATATCTCTAGCCATAGCTTGTAAAATCGGAAATTTGATTCCATTTAACTTCCACCACATTCGTACATCAAAATTGGAATCTTGAGGTAAAATATCTTCATCTAAATAACGAACAAAGTCACTTATTATAATTCTATTTTTATATAAGTATATAATTAAAAATATTATATTTATATCTATATATATTGCGGGGACGGGGACGGTGGCGGGGCCGGGGATCAAGGATTAATACCATATCTGCCTCCATCCCCGATTTTTTGTTTCAGGCAATCACTATCCCCATCCCCGAACCCGATGAAAGCGGGATTCTCTGGTTAAAATGGGCCGGTATAAGAGTTCCCCATCGGATATGATTTTAATTGTCATCCCTAGTTGGAACCATCCAAACAAAATATATTTGGAGAAATTCATTATATGACATTTTAGGAATTATTAATTGAATATAGAGCCAAAAAATAATTTTTAACAATTTAATAAAAATTTTATTTTATTTTTTAAAAAATATCTTGACATTTTGGCACGTTCATTATTCAGTTAATAGTATTTTCTTATATACTTCTAGAATTGAGGGTAATAATTTATTAATTTGTAAATTAAATGTA
>JAXGGT010000035.1:6558788-6575025 GCA_035583425.1 Marsdenia floribunda | reverse complement strand
GACTGATTATGGTACTACTCTTCTTTTCTGAGCAACTCACTTTCTGCTTTTCTTTTTCCCATGTGAAGAAGTTAAAAAATTTGAAAATTTAGTCGTTTTAGTTCCCATATTTTTATTGTTTGGATAAATGAGTTCTTATTTTTTCTGTTTTGGACTATTAGATCCTTATTTTATTTTTGATTGAATAAAGGGGTCTTTCCGATCAAATTTTAGAGTTCAAATATCAAATATGTGTAAGTCTTTTAAAAAGGTATTTTTGTCATTTACAATATCATTAACCAACTCATATCTATCTTAGTGAAACTCTCATTTCTTTCATTTTCTTCTATTCCGTTTTACTTCTATTTTTAAGTTGGTTTGATTGGAAGAAATGAAGATATCTTGGTTTGATTGGAAGAAATGAAGATTTGAATAAGATATGGGGTTTAAATGACAAAACATGCTTGACATGTGAATTCTATTGGTTCAAAAAGGATTTTTTTTATCAATCGAAACGAATAGGGTTTTGATCATCTAAAAAAAAAAAACGTAAGAGCATGATCATCTAAAGAATAAAAATATATGGATTAAAACGATCAATTTTTCTTTTAAAAAAAAAATATATGTTCACTAGGATCTGTTAATATGTTTAAAAAGAGTATGATTTCAACATGACTTACCAACTGATGATACTTTCAGGTGGATTGTACTTGATGGAAATAGATCGGATATTGCGTCCCGGTGGGTACTGGGTGTTATCTGGTCCACCTATTAGTTGGAGAGTTAGCTACAAAGGTTGGCCAAGGGATGCTAAAGATCTAGAAATGGAGCAAAATAATTTGGAAGATGTTGCCAGAAAATTGTGTTGGAAGAAGTTAGGAGAGATAGACCCTATTGCAATATGGCAAAAGCCTACTAACCATATCCACTGTGCCCAAAAGTTGAAGACTTGGAAAACTGCTGCCACTGTGCTCATGGTGATAATCCTGATAATGGCTGGTAAGATAATTAAGATTGATTACACATCAAGTTTAAAAGAAAGAAAATGTTAAAAGATTCATAAACGGTTGACGAACATTTTTTTTAACCTAAATGATGCATTTGACTCGAATATAATTGAATCTCTCGTATCTCTATTAAATGATAACAACTCCTTCTATGAAATCTATCAAGGTTCTGGTTCTTTGTTAGAATAGAAATCATTTGATAGTCTCCCGATGACTATAACGTCTCTAAGTTTATAATCATATTCTTAATCAATTCATCACAAATTAGAGATAGAATATATATATATATAATGCATATAAGTTTATTGAACTTTATCCCTTTATCCTTCCTTACCTTTGATTTGAGTATGCATGATTTGATCTCTCGTATCTCTATTAAATGATAACAACTGTATTCTAAAAATCTATTAGGATTTTGATTCTTTGTTAGAATAGAAATTATTCGATAGACTCCCGATAACTACAATTACTAAGTTTATAATAAGATTCTTAATCAACTCATCACATATTAGGAATACCATATGCGTATGTAAATCTAGCAAAAATTTGATTAGATTATCTGAGATTATTGATCATGTTTTGCTATATAGGAGAAAAAGGATGGAATCGTGCATTACTCAGTTACCGGATGTGCGACATGTGAGGGATACGTTTGGAGGATCACTTAAAAAATGGCCTGCTAGGTTAAAAGCTCCTCCGCCGAGGGTGGAGAATGGAAGAATTCCGGGGATCACGGCTCAAACTCTTGAGGAGGACAATCAGTTATGGAAGAGAAGGATTTCGCACTACGGGAGTGTTCTCAAGTTGCTCTTCAAAGGAAGATACAGGAACATTCTGGATATGAATTCAGGGTACGGCGGATTTGGTGCTGCACTTTCTCAGTATCCTGTTTGGGTTATGAATGTGGTTCCTTTTGATGCAAAAATTGACACACTCGGGATTGTATATGAACGAGGCTTGATTGGCACTTACACGGACTGGTAAGATCCAACTTCGTATATAGATATATATATATATATATATTTCATTCGAAGAATTTTACGATTTAGTCCCTTATTTTTAAGTTTTTATACGACTAGCTCTAATTTTTTTTTCTTTACCTTTTTAAATGTCAATTATTGTTACTTGTTATACAATTAAATTTTCAGGTCCAAATGTGCCCATTAATCTAGGGCTATTTTCGTCTTTTCCTACTTATTCCCAACGGCCAAACAAAGATTTCACCAAATTCTTCCTTATTTTCATATTCATGTTTTTTTCTTTTTTTCGTTTTGCACTTTCTTCATGTTTTGATTTCTTTTTTAACCGTTAAAAAGAAAAGGAAAGTGAGGGAATGTTTTGGAAAAGACAAAAATAACCTTGAATTAATGGTGTTATTAAATAAGATTGGACGGAAGAATTTAATCGTATAACAAATAACAATAATTTAGATTTTAAAAAAAAAATATTAAGATCTAATCATATAAAAACATAAACAACGAGAATTAAACCGTACAATTTTTCTTTAATTATATTCAAATTCATGATAAATATGTAATCTAAACTAACATTATTGTGTCAAAATACTTTCTGTTAGGTGTGAACCATTCTCAACATATCCAAGAACATATGACCTAATACATGCTGACGGCATTTTTAGCCTGCTAGTGGACAAGTAAGTTTTATTTTTTTACTACCAGAGACCTCTTATTACACTGTCTCTTACGTCAATACAAATTATATGCTTTTTAAGTGTCATGATTTAGGTTATATTTGGATTTCAATTTAATTTAAATAGATAGATAGAGTGAGAGATTTTTGTTCGGAATATGGAACTTTATTAAGATTGTTCTTACAAAAACCTCCATCAAAGATGGGTTTCAGAAGATTAGAGTGAGAGATTTTTGTTTTCTAATAACTCTATATATTTGGACATCAATATTTTTGAATTAGAGTTTGTCTCCTAGATGCAGAGACTAGTGGTGTGTTTGGATTTCCAGTACATTAGAAAAAATAGAGTTTTTGAGACAAGTTATCACTCAAAGAAAAAATTATCCTCCACTTTTTTTAAATTAAATTTTATGATGGAAAAAGTGGATGTTAAATATATAGGTTTTATAGGTGTAATAATTGTGTGTGTAAGAGAATTTTTTTTTTTTTTTTTGTAGTGTGTAATATTATTTTATTAATAATATATAAGTTTTATAGTGTAATGATTGTGTATTTAAGAGAATATTTTTTTCGGTTTTAGTGTATAATATTATTTTATTAATAATATATATATTTTATTAAGTGGGGTCTACAACATAGACTATGGTTTTAAAGTGGGAGACAAACTTGTTTTGAAAAAAAAATGATGTCCAAATATGTCGGGTTATTGGTGAACCAAAAAACTCTACTCAACTAGAGTTGAGTGGAAATCCAAACACACCCTAGGTGTGTCACTTCAAAGTTGTGGGTCCTACTTTAATTTAATATTATTTATAATATTAATAAAATAATATTATACACTTTTACTCCCAAAAAAATATTATCTCATAAAATTAATCATTACACCTATAAAATCTATATAATTAATCTCAACTTCACGTGTTTTTTACATTTTTCTTTCTTTTTCTTTTCTTTTAGTTTTTTTTCAATTCCTATATTATTTTTTTAGTGACAGTTTTATTCTTTCTAATTATATTTTGGCTAATTTTCGATCAACTAGTCCTAATCAATTTTCTTACGATTTTTAACTTGTTCGATCATATTTAAAATATATATTATAAAGTTTTAAATTAATTTTAAATTAGCCAAAATATTATTAAAGGTTCAAATCAGAACCTTTCTTTTTCTTTCATATAGTTCAATTGATTCTTTGAAATTTTTTTGATAATTTGGTATTCTTATTGACTAATTTGAACTGGATCTATGGGGATAAACTCCCAAGACTGATTCTTTGTAATTTGATTGATCATAATTTGCAGGTTTGACATTGTAGATATTCTATTAGAGATGCACAGAATTCTTAGACCGGAAGGGGCTGTTATAATAAGAGAT
This sequence comes from Marsdenia floribunda, assembly GCA_035583425.1. Taxonomy (NCBI): domain Eukaryota; kingdom Viridiplantae; phylum Streptophyta; class Magnoliopsida; order Gentianales; family Apocynaceae; genus Marsdenia; species Marsdenia floribunda. Next base: position 6,571,018 of record JAXGGT010000035.1, on the reverse strand, counting down.
CATGTGGATATTATTGGTAAATTGAAAGGAATTACTGAGAGGATGGGATGGAATAGCAAACTTTCACAGTCTGAAAAAGGGCCCTTCCATCCAAAGAAAATCCTCTTTGTTGATAACTCTTAGCTGCAGCAGCAGCTTCTTTTCTAGCAATGTTGTGGCCCTTCTTTTTTTCTTTTTTTTTTTTGTGTCTTGTCTTAAATCTCGATGTATTTGTGTCATAATTTGGGCCTGTGAGTTCATTTTATTAAAAATAATATATCAAATTAGCAATGAGTATCTAGATCTATATTTATATTATATGATATGTTAATGTATATTTACTATGTGGGGCAAAATATTTCAATTCGATAGTCATTTTGAGTCCTAATTAATTTAGAATGAATTGATCCGGCCATTTTTTTTTTAGAAAAAATCCTTTAATATTCATTTAGTCATTAATTACAAGAGTTTTTGGGTGTGTTTGGATTAACATTATATTAGAAAAATAGGTTATTTGAAACAAATTTTCATTCAAAATGAAAGTTGTTTTCCATTTTTTTTTTTAAATTGAATTTTATGTTGGAAAAAATGGGGATTAACTATATAGGTTTTATAAGTGTAATAATTGTGTGTAAGAAAATATTTATTTGGAGAAAATTGTATAATAATATTTTATTAATATATATATATATATATTTAATAAAGTGGTGTCTACAATACAATAGGTGGCAGGCCTAAAGCAATATCCAAATATATAAGGTTATTGGGAAACTAAAATTCTTACTCTAACTCTAAAATAATACGTATCCAAACACACCCTTTATTTTTTAAAAAAAAAATATTAAATTAAATTAAATTTCTTATTACTTGGACTTAACGTGGTATTGTTTTTATCACATGTAGTTGATCACTAGTTCAATCAATATATAATAACAATGTTTATATATATATATAAATAAGTATAAGTAAAAACGTATAAAAATGAACTTAATTTTTGTAGTTTAAATTAATTCAATTATTCGATCAATTTAATGTACGGTGTCATAAGAATTACATGATACTACAATTACATTAAAGATAGAGTAATAATAATGACACACTTGAGAACAATGTGGTAACCCAGTGGTGTGACTTCTTTTGCTTAGATGTCTCCACCTAACTTGTCAAGTGGATGACCTGGGTTCGATTCTCACAAGGGACGGTCTTGTGTCAAATTTCAGCACATCTTATGTCGAATTTCAGCTATGTGCTGTAGTTTTGGAGTATACCCTCGTAGATCTCTCTCGAATTAGTCATTAAAGATACTAAGTAAGCAAAAAAAAAGAAAAAATAGTGACCCACTTCAAACTAGTTTTATACCATGTCATGAGGTTACATAATCTAATAGTTGCACTGAAGATTCTCTTTGTCCTATGGTTTGCCAAATGATCTTGCTTACAACAAGTTCTAGGAGTTGATGTTAATGCTCAAAGATAAAAAAGTATTATAGTTTAGCACTGTAAATTTTTTTTTACTTCAATATCTCTACCTGACTTATCAAACGAGATGCCTTGAATTCGACTTACTTTAAAGACGATATTGTGCCACATTTCAGCTATATACTATAATATTGAGAGTTTTCTCTATATCCCTTCGAAATTAATCTATAAGGATAAGGGATTATCAAAAAGATAAAAAAGCATTTTTGGATGTCCAAATTTGTAGCAAATATTGTGTACAAACTTTGTACTAAACTTTTTGACAAAATGATCATTTTAGTCACTTATCAATACCTTAATAGGTGCTTTATCTTTTTTATTAAACATATTAGTCCTTTAATTTTTTTTAAAATAAAAATGTAAATTAATAATTCTTGATCAATTAATTCAAAATTTTGGAAATTTATATAACTAATCATTTAAGTCCAACATATTTTAATTTTTGTCCAAATAGTCTCCCATGTTAACTTTTTAAATGAATTGATCTTTTATTTTTGTGATTGATTTTTTTTTTTTTTTTATGATGAACTGTTTTAATTTAAATTTTTTTTTTTTTTTGGTAGATTATGTAAAAATTGAAATTCAAAATAATTAATGAAGTATCAAAATAGTAAATTAGTGAAAGATAAGGGACAAAAATAATGATTTGGTAAAAAAACTAAGATGAAAATAGTTGATTCTAAAAAAAAGGAAAAATGTCCAATTTAATTAAAGTAATAGAAAATATTATGCATCAAATGTTTTAAGAATCAGACCGGAGATCGAACAATAAAAGTTAGTGATTTATGGTTTAATAATTCAACCGTAATTGAACCACAATTGAACCGATAATGTCATAAATTGAAAATTAAAAATATTTACTATGAATAATATATATTTTTTAATAATTTATTGTAATTTTAATTTATACAAATATTTAAACTATATAAAAAATAACACATTTATTTTTTATTATTTAGTACATATTTATATTTTATGTATTTTTTAAATTAAAAATAAATATAATTAATAAAATCTAATAGTAAAAATATATTTTTTAAAAAATAAATAAATAATAGAATGAGATTACAGTATTGAAATGTTTAGAAAAGAGATCCCACAGCATTAGAAGTGAAATAAGGAAGAATTATAAGTAATTAATGCAAACTATATCATAATGTCATCTTCGACTAAGAAAATCCTCTCTTTCCCTCTTAAAAAAAAAAAAAAAAAAAAAGTCAATCGATCGATCCAAACTGAGTTATTATTTTTAGCACAATTTTTAAATAAAAGGATTTTTACCATTAAATCAAACCATTTGGGGACCAGTCCAATCCGATCCACAAAACATTGAATTTAATATATATATATAATTTAAATTTTTTGGTACTCTATTTTTTAATTTATTGGATTTTTTTTTATCCAAAATAGCGCAAAATGATATTAAAAATTGGATAAAATTTTACTATTTTAGGTAAAAAGAATCAAATATGTAATAAATAAATAAAATAGAGGACAAACAATTAAAAAAAATTAAGGACCAAATTTGTAAAATGTAAATAGATTGAGGACTAAGTATGGTAATTTTTGTTGTTGGGTAAATTTTATATATTAAAAAAAGAAAAAAAAAAAAAAAGGGTCTTCAAGATAATTTATCTTCCGAATACGGTCATCGTCCCGCTCTCTGTCTCTTCCCTCCATTGACGGCGGATGTCTTGATAGTCGGACGATGAGTAGAACAATTCTTAAGGTTTCTCTATCTAATTCAACATTTCGCACATTCCCTGGAAAATCATTCTCTAATCTGTATAAATTCTTCTCTAGAATCATCACCACTGATAATCATCTGGATGGACTGACAAATCCAGAGCTTGATTTTCCAGAAACCGAGTCTTTTCGGTCTGTAAACACGCCAGAAAAGTCTTTTTCGCCTCAAGAGTTTTCCTTTTTGAAGGACTCATTTTTGGACTCGGGTGCTGAAGGAAGTTCCAAAGCTGAAAATTTTGGCGATGGTAAGTTTTCCAGTGAGGCTTTCTTGATTGTACATGCTATAAAAACAAATAATGATAGATTCGGAGACAAAACCCAGAAATTTCTTAGGCAATTCAGGGAGAAACTGAATGAGAATTTGGTTGTTGATGTGTTAAAGAATCTTCAGAATGCTGAACTTGGTGTTAAGTTTTTCATGTGGGCAGGTAGGCAAATTGGTTATGGTCATAGTTTGGCCGTTTATGATACTCTGCTTGATTTATTGGCTTGCAATAGAAATGATAGAATACAGGAAAGTTTTCTTCAAGAGATCAAGGATGATGATAGAGAGGTCCTCGGGAAATTGCTAAATGTATTTGTTCGAAAATGTTGCCGAAATGGATTGTGGAATTTAGCATTGGAGGAACTGGGGAGGCTTAAGGATTTAAGCTATAGGCCTTCGAGGGTAACATATAATGCTTTGGTTCAGGTGTTTCTTGAAGTGGATAAATTTGACACAGCAGCTTTGGTTCAGAGGGAAATGTCTGAGTTCGGTTTTAGGATGGATACACATACATTGTGCTGTTTTGTCCGCTCCTTGTGTAAAGAGGGTAAATGGAGAGAAGCTCTTGATTTAATTGAAAAGGAGGAGTTTGTGCTAGATACCGTGATATACACTAACATGATAGCGGGATTGTGTGAGGCTTCGCTTTTTGAAGAAGCTATGGATTTTTTGAACAGAATGCGGTGTAATTCATGTATTCCTAATGTTTTAACATATGAGACTCTGCTGTGTGCATGTTTGAATAAGAGAAAGCTAGGTAGGTGTAAGAGAATCCTTAGTATGATGATTACAGAAGGTTGTTTTCCTCATCCGAAGTTATTTAATTCTCTAGTTCATGCTTATTGCAGGTCAGGAGACTACTACTATGCCTATAAATTGTTGACGAAAATGGTAGCTTGTGGCTACCAACCTGGTTACATAGTTTATAATATATTGATTGGTAGTATCTGTGGCAATGAGGAACTTCCAAGTTCTGATGTGCTGGAAATCGCTGAAAAAGCCTACAATGAAATGCTTGATCAGGGTGTGGTGCTAAACAAAGTGAATGTCAGTAATTTTGGCCGGTGCCTTTGTGAGCATGGTAATTATGAGAAAGCTTCAAATGTAATTCGTGAAATGATGAACAAGGGCTTTATACCAGATGTTAGCACGTACTCAAAAGTTATTGGTTACCTTTGCAATGCCTCCAAACTAGAGAAGGCATTCTTTTTGTTCCAGGAGATGAAAAGGGAGGGCATTGTTCCTGACATATACACTTACACGATTCTTATTGACAGTTTTTGTAAAGCCGGCCTTATTCAACAAGCTCATGGCTGGTTCAATGAAATGTTAACAGATGGTTGCACTCCTAATGTGGTGACATATACTGCTCTTATTCACGGCTACCTTAAAGCAAGGAAAATATCTGATGCAGATAAGCTATTTGAAATGATGCTATCAGAAGGATGCACTCCAAATGTTGTCACTTTCTGTGCTTTGATCGATGGTTATTGCAAAGCTGGAAATGTGGAAAAGGCTTGCCAAATTTATGCAAGAATGATGGGTAGTAAAAACATCCCAGATGTGGATATGTACTTTAAGGCTCACGATGAGAGTTATAAGTTACTGAATGTCGTTACATATGGAGCTTTGGTGGATGGTTTATGCAAAGAACAGAGGATAAAGGAGGCTCGCAATCTTCTGGAGGTAATGGAGATTGAAGGCTGTGAACCTAATCATATTGTATATGATTCTCTTATTGATGGGTTCTGCAAGGCTGGAAAGCTAGATGAAGCACAGGAGTTATATACTAAGTTGCTTGAACGTGGTTATAATCCCAGTCTTCATACTTATAGTTCTTTTTTAGACAGGCTATTTAAGGACAAACGCCTTGATCTTGCAATTAAGGTACTGTCTAAAATGCTTGAAAATTCTTGCCCTCCTAATGTAATTATATACACTCAAATGATTGATGGCCTCTGTAAAGTTGGGAAGACAGATGAAGCTCATAAACTTATGTTAATGATGGAAGAGAAGGGCTGTCTTCCAAATGTTGTGACTTATACTGCAATGATTGATGGCTTTGGTAAAGTTGGTAGGCTGGAAAGGTGCAGTGAACTCTTAGAGAAGATGACCACAAAAGGTTGTGCCCCAAATAATGTCACTTATGCAGTCTTAATAAAACATTACACTGCTGCAGGACTATTGGACGAAGCTTGTGCACTCCTGGAGGATATGAGAAAGACACATTGGCCGATTCAAATGACAAGCTACCGTAAGGTCATTGAAGGGTTCAGCAAAGAATTTTTAATGAGCCTTGGTCTTTTAGATGAGATTACCGAGGGTGATTCACCTCCAATTGTTGGTGTTTACAGACTCCTCATTGATAGCTTATGCAAAGCTGGAAAACTGGAGAGATCTCTTGAACTGCTTAAAGAGTTGTCAAGTTCATCAGTTTCTGTATTTACCTTGAAAGATATATACTCTTCACTAATTGAGAGCTTCTCCCATTCACATAAGATTGACAAGGCTTTTGAGTTGTACGTGGACATGGTAAACAAAGGTTTAGTTCCGGAGCTTGTTGTCATTGTTAATCTAATTAAGGGTCTTATAAAGGTAAATAGATGTGAAAATGCGCTTCAACTTTGTGAGAGCTTATGTAACATGGTGAGAATCTCTTTGCTCATACCTACTTAAAGTCTCTCATTTGTGTCCATGATATGTTATCTTTTTGTGATCGCGATAAAAATTCTACGCCATTTTTTGTGCACTTTTTTGAAGGAATCTATCGATCAACTTGAACACCAAAACCTAGAGTAGGTTATGAGGAAGAATCTCACACCATTTTAGCAAATAATTTTACATTTAAGTGGTTTTATTTATTTGTTTGAACCTAGAAAATTCTCAAAAATTGTTACCTATGGCTTTCCTACTATGCCTTCTACATTCAAGAGGTGGTGGATATTATGGCTAAACTTCTGATGAGTCAAACACAGGGCTACAGAAGCTTTATATTTTTAACCAACAGGCTAACGTTTTCTATTTATGTAGTTCGTGAGCTATTCATGATTTTAACCCATTTTAGAAGTTTTGATATGTTTAACTTATGAATTAATAGCATCTGAATGCATTCAATAACACGAATATTACATCAGCATTCCTTTAATTATCTAAAGTTGAGTTTATCCTTTAAATTCCTGAATGATAACTTTGTGGATCTTGTAATCTTGCTTCTGAGCAGGCTATTGATTGGCTACCTAGTGAGGGCACATCAGAAGGAAACTAGAGTGACTATTCCTGTTTATATGTCCTGAGGATATGAATTTTCCTATGTCTTAAGTGATCATTTATGAGTTTGAAGTTGTATGGAACATAATGCTCCTAGGCTTCATAACAGCTGTGCTCTCCATATGATAAGCTACAAGAATATGCAGCATCACCATACTGAAGTATAGTTGATTCAAAGGAGTTTGGCTTTGGCTAGCCTCTTTAAGCATATTCCAGGATCTGTATATACTCCTCCATAATTGTTTTTGGCTCTCATGACATCAAAACTATGTCTCAGATTCTCCTTTTCTCAAGGCTCAGCAAGGTTAGTGTCATCTCCTTTCTCGTTTATTTTGTGGTTTTTACTGTACCTTGGATGAAGTTTAGTGTATTTATAGCACTAGTTTTCCAGTTCCTTCTTTTGGTGCAGTTAGGTTGATGGGGATAGCCAACTCCTCCTCCCCTATCTTATGGCTAACACATTTTCTTATAGTGTTTATTTCTCTCTGAAACTGTTAAATTTTCAAATACAGCTTTATGAATGCCACCAAGGAAAATGAAAGGTCGTTTTAATATGCTGCATCTCCATGTCAGGTAAGATGTCCCTTGTAAACATTTATGTTAACTGCAAAGTTTGAATTTAGGGCAATTCAAGGTTGGAGGCTATAAACTACAGTAGAAGTGCAAAGTTTCACATGTATATGGTGCTTGGTTGGATAGTGAATGTTTTTGTATAATTGCAATCTTCTCTACTAAATGAGGTGGTTAAACATGGTAGCATATCTATAGGTTGTTGTTAATTTAAATCACATCATAACACATTACTTAAAATAGAAAGTGAATAGTGTGCATTCGTCAATCCTAAAAGGTGTTTGTCCCACACATATTGGGTTGCATTGAATTTTTAGCTTGCAGTTGTCTGTTTATGGTGAGCTTTTAGATGAGGCTGTAATGTAGTCACATGCACCTACTACTTCTAATGCACTCGTAGCAGCATATGTATATGGACTACTTACGCATGTTCTTGTTTTTTCTTATTTATTGTTGTATGCTCTTCACAGAATCAAGTTTCAGAGCTGCTAGTGATTATTGTACTTTTACTTGCTTCAATAGCAGATTTTCAGAGGAGTCAGAATTTTAGTGAACTACCATCAGTTTTTGGGGTATGTATATCATGTCTCTCTGTTGTTATTTCAAACTTCAAAATGTTGAAGCTTTCTTCATTCAATAATATAAATCGATTTACATTTTGCCTCTTCAATATATACTTGATTTTGGAGCATATATACCTCTTAGAACATCTTTTTATGATCATAGGGAGAAGACCCTGATATCTATTACATCGTCGCTTTTTTTTTTTTTTTTTCCCTTATTATTATTTTTAAAGTTGGCATTCTACATAGACACCCACTAGTTTGTTAATGGTGAAAAGTAAATTAGAAAGAAGTGTGACATGAAACCATATCTTATTTGTAGGTGGAGGTGTATCCAGTGGCAAAAGAGTTACAAATCATTGCTTAAAACAAACTGAAATGCAAGGTAAAATACGTATAATTCTACCAACTCTAAGCAATTAACAATGTGATGTGAAGGAATAGAATTTTGGTCTAGAACCTGGATTCCTCTTACGAAAAAGGAATGATGTTAAATTCTGGTCAAAAAATGTATTGTTGATCACACATGGTTTGCAAGGGCATCTGCCTACTTGGTTGGCTTCCCTGAAGACATGCTGAAACTTCAGGGGAGATGGTAGTGTAGGGGCCTAAGTGTGGTGGTGGTGGTGTGTGTGTGTGTGTTGGGGGGGGGGGGGGTGGAGGAATTCTAATTATATATATATGTAATTAAGTTAACCAGTGCTAAAAAATGCTAAGATAACCAGTGTTACTGTCAAATGTAATGTAGCTTTAAGTTGATGGTCATTACTAAATGCACCGTTGCTTTAGGTTTCTCCTTGTTGGAATGGAATGGCAGATCTGTATAAGTCATATTTCTCTTTCAATCTTATTCAATTGTGGCAAATGTTTCTTCTGCTCATTAGTAATCTGCCATCTATTCTGTTTTTCTTCTGGGACGTCTCGTTTTAAGAGTTTCAAAGTTTGTGTATTGAATACTTGATCCAAAAGTTGGGAATATGCATCAAATCTAGAACCCACAGGCCAATATTTATTCTGGAAGGGCTAGTCTTGACTCCCGTCTTGTTTATTTTGTGGTTTTACTGTGCTGCTGAATGAAATTTGGTGTATTTCGCCTAAATAGCTATGGTAATTCTAGTTCCTGCTTTCCGGCGAGTTAGGCTGATGGGAATAAGTTGGAAAATTGATCATTTTAGTTCCTATTTTATTAGTTTTTCACTTTTTTGTCTTTTTAAGTCCTAATGTTTTTGAGTGAATATTTTGGTCATCTAGATCATATTTTGGTTAGTTTCTTATCAAGTTAGTACCTTACTAAAATAACCAATTTTTCGAAGAAACCAATTCCCTCTGCCCTACCTACGTTGTGGTAAATACATTCTCATATGGCATTACTTCTCTCTATCTGAATCTGTTTCAAATACAGGCTCTCAGAATGACACCAGTGCAAGCTTGAAAAGAGGACATCATCAAGATGCTATATTTCCATCTCTGAGCATTAAAAGTAACAAGACTCTCAACCGGAGCCTCTCCTATCACAGTTACCAGCTCCGGCAGCTATTGGAAAGAGTATGCTTCAGTTTTAAAATCAAATATGACGTCTCAACAAAGACAAAAATTTTGAACTTTTCCGATCTTTGGAGTTCCAGTTCCCCTCCAACCTAACGGGGAGGTATATGAAAATTACAAATGCAACCTTGTATTCATATCATGGTTTTACTCTTATCTAATTGGGAATAGATATTTTTATCAAAGTTTTACTGAAATTTTAGGTGATCGTTGGAATAAGAATGAAGTGAATATTGATTTTTCTTGTAGGAGATTGAATTTAATTAATTAAATGGTTGGAGACTTGGAGTTGGAATAAGATTATTCATTCTCTGAGAATCGTTGATGACGGTGACGATGGAAGATCTTGCAGCTGTTGCTGCTGCTTCAGTGGCTCGGTTTCTTTGTGAAACTGCGGCTTCAAAGCTTCTTTAGAAGCATGTTGTAGCACCAACGGTAACAACATGAATTATGTTTAGGAATGAATTGGGAATGGATATGGATATTTTGATCAAAGCTTTGTTGTAAGATTTTAGGTTAGAAACTTGATTGACTATTTCGTTGGAATGAAAAATGAGAGTATAAGATTGATGACAGTGGTGGCGCGGAGTGGAGGAAAACAGGAAAAAAATGGATCAGCAACGATGACGATGAAGACATCTCCTATGGCTGAAACATAGGAAGCCCATTGATGAGTCGGTAATGCTACTTATTGATATTTTTATTTTTTGACTCCATTGATGAGATTTTAACGGAATAGAGATGAGCGGTAGAGATTGTCCAATATTGGACGTGCCAAAATTTGTGGACAATGATTTCTCGTTTGTAAATTAAATTAGAAATAATGCAAATTGAAATCAATGTAAAATATATCTCATTAATTTATAAATATGGGTTACGATCTCTTATTTAATCTGCTGATTCTCTCTGTCAATGGATTCGAGGGTCGTTTGAACTTAATCTTGATCTTTGATTTGATATCTCCGAGGCCTTTGGACTTGATCTCGGAATGGATTTGATATGAGTCCGAGGGCTTTTGAGGCTTAATCTTGGAATGAATTTAGATTTGGAAGAGGAAAGCATCCGATATTTCAAGGCTCGCTACCTCCAAGAGTTGTGTTGTTCTTCCTTGAAGCCCCTCTTGCTCTTCTATTTATAGAGGAATGGATGACAATAAAAGAGTCTTTTGTGGTGATGTGGTGTTTTTCAATTGGTTGAAATATTTCTTCAATTATGATTGGTCAATCTTTATAACACTACCACATATCAGCATACGATTCGTCGTAGTAAATGAAGAGTAATTTTAATAAATAATTAAATGAAATTTTATTTACTATTTAATTAATTTAAATTACTTTATAAATTTTCACTGTCTATAGATTTAAAAGTTACAATAATTTGAATTTTTTAAAAAAAAAAATTATTCTATTTTATGTAAAAACTAATTTTTGAACGCTATTTTATAGTTTTTTTTTTTTTTTTTGAGAAAAATATTTTATAATTATATGAATAAATATCCTATTATTTACTAAAAAAAAAGACACTTTTGTTAAATGTTAAATCAGATGGGGCCACAAATAGCAGGAAGCAATGAATAAGCAAAAAGCAAAAACTACCACTAGGACTAGTTGCTCTCTTCCCTAAGGCAGAGGATATTAAATGCAACACTTTTGTCCTTAAGGAATACGACAAAAACAAAACAGACCAAAAAAAAAAAAAAATCAAAATATCTAAGTTTGAAGGACACAATTAATTAAAATTTTATTTATTTTTAATTAGATTAGAAATAAATGAACTAATTAAGAATTTAATGACAAAAAGACATAGTTCAATTGATAATAATTACGTTTAAGATTTGAAGGTCGTAAATGCATAACTCTATTGATAGTAGTTTCATTTACGATTCAAGAGATCATAAGTTTGAGTTATACTTAAAAAAAAAAAATAATAATAATATTTAATGTTATTTTTTTATACACAAAAATATTATAATAACATAAAATACGCAAAGTTTTTAGAGAGATTAGTGGATATAATCTCAAATATTTACCATTTTAGTAGGTTTGTTTCTAAATTTTTTATTTTGACATTGCATAGAAAATTTTATAAAGTCACATCCCTCTAAATAATTAAAATAATTTTAGTATTTTTTTCAATGCGATTATAATTTATATCTTTTTTTTTTATTAAAAAAAAAAACTTATACACATTCACTTAATTTTAATTAAAAATAATTGTATTCTATTTCTTTTCTTTTCTTTTCTTTTTTCAAAAGAGAAGAAAATTGTATTAATTTTTTTAGATTAATTAGATTAAAATGTGTTTAATTTTATTTGTGTTTTAAACAATATTATAACTAGATATGAAATTAAAATTGTACCTAATGGAGAACCCCCTAACAGTTTTTGATCAGGTTTCAAGATGAAAATGGTGATTTTCGAAAAATCAAAATTAAAAATGGAGCAAGAATAGTATTTTTTTGAATCGCTGTCTTCTCCACTCCTTAAACCATATATATAATCTCCAATGGAGTTAGAGAAAGGATGTAGTAATTATTCTTGAAACAGAAATGAATATAAAAAATACATACAAAATTTTGGGTTAGAGATGATAAAACAGTCTTTAATTTTTATTTATTAGGTCCCATTGCTAATTTTAAATTTGTAATTTAGTCCATTAGTCGGTATTTTATCAAGTTCAACCGATTATTATTATTATTTTTTTCTTTAAAAAAAAAAATGGAGGACAAAGTTGACATTTTACATTGAAACTCACTGTACCTCCCTTCTAGGAATGGCAGCGGGGAAGGCGGGGGGGGGGGGGGGGGGGGGGGGGGGG
>JAXGGT010000035.1:6538856-6550898 GCA_035583425.1 Marsdenia floribunda | reverse complement strand
ATATAAATATATTTAATTGAACTTCAAATTCATTAATAAATTTAAACTTAATATTTTAAATTAAATATAATATCTTAAAAATATAATATATATTATTCTTAGTTAAAATATTAATTTATTCTTAGTTAAATTTAAACTTAATATTTCAAATATTTTAAATTAAATATAATATATCTTATTCTTAGTTAAAATATTAATTTATTTTACTTAATAAATGATATTAATTTATTAATTATTAATTATTGGATCACGTGATTTAATTAAAGATATATATTTAATTTAAAATATTAAGTTTAAATTTATTAATGGAATTAAAGTTCAATTAAGTATATTTATATCTTATTCTCAGTTAAATTATAGATGTATGTGTATATATATATATCGATTAATTAAAATATTAATTTATTAATTATTAGTTATAATATTGTGTGATTTAATTAGTTTAAGATATTATATTTATTCAATATACTAATTTTTTATTTATTATGGATTCCAAATTCACTTAAATATATTTATATCTTATTCTTGTATAAATTATAGATATATATACATATTCAAATGTTAAAATATTAATTATAGTATTATGTGGGTTAATTAATTAAAGATATTATATTTAAAGATAAGATGTATTCAAATATTAATTTTTTATTTTTTATAGATATGAAATTCAATTAAGTATATCTATATTTTATTCTTAGTTAGTTAATAGATAGATAAGAGAGAACGAGAAAAATTAAAAAAAAAAAAAAAAAATTTTGTTCTGCACGTTCAATGTGCATTTTTCTTCTGTTGATGTGGAAAATGCACAAATGGCATGCGTTGAGATGCTGACGGGGATGATGATTGTGCAAAAATGCACTTTATACGTGTGTTTTTCTGTACACGTGACAAATTTTTTTTTTTTTTTTTTAATTTTAAATTTAAGAAAAATGCACACAACTGTTTAAAAATGCACGTCTCGTGTGCATTTAAACTAAAAATTTCTATAATTTTAAATTGGACTATTCATGGAGTTAAATTTAAAAATAAAGTTATTTTAGGCAAAATTTCTTATTTTAAAAAATAATTAATTAATTAATACCAGAGGACATGCTAGTAGAAAAAAACATTATTTATACGGCTCCCAAAAAAACAACCTTTAATTTGCGGAAAGAAAGAATCAACCTTACCCCACGGTGCTTTTTTGGTTGATGCCTTTTTCCGTTCTGCCGTTCAACCACCCAACTCTGTGCATTTTGGCAGCCATTGATTTACTCCATTAGCCCAAAAATGTCAACTTTTTAATCATTATCATCACTGTGTCCAAAAATTCCCTTTTACACTCCAATTTATAGTATGAGAGAATAAAACCTTTGTTTGTACACTTCTTTCACTGTCCTTTTTCCTTCTTGGTTACTTGTTTAACTTGAATAGGATTTCCTATGAAGTTTCACAGCTGATTTAGCTCTTTTTTTTTTTTTTTTTTTCCCTTTAGTTTTCTATTGGGTTCTTCCAATTCTTGAAGAAAAATTCAATATGGTAGGCACTGTTGAACTGAAGAGATTTTTTAAAAAGAAGACTGTAGTGGGTCTTGGCTTGGGACAGTTTTTGTCTCTGTTGATTACTTCTACTGGATTTGCATCTTCAGAACTAGCAAGAAAAGGTCTGTTTCTGTAGTGATTGAATTCTGCATGTTTCTTTTTGATTGATTTTGAAGGAAAGGTGTAAAGTTTCTGTTTGTTTCTTGGGTTGGAATTGATAGAATGTACTAAAAATAGTCTTTTTCTTCCAGTTTGTGTTTTAATCTGTCCTTTACTGGCGTTAAGGAAGACAAGAAAATCAGAGAAAGAAAAGGGAGGAGTGGTTGTCTTTATTTTTTCATCGTCTAAATGGAATCATCTATATACATTTCTATTTTTATAAGCATTGTTCTACAATCAGATGAAGTTAATGACTTTTAAAGTGTAATTTTATTGTCCTTCGTTTCCTTTTTCAGGAATCAATGCACCAACTTCTCAATCTTTTCTTAATTATGTGCTATTGGCTTTAACATATGGAGGCTATATGTTATACCGACGGAAACCTCTCAAGGTAAGCTCATAATTGATAATGTTAAATATATGTATTCACCAGTATTTATTGGCTGTTTTTTCTTTTATTTTCTTAGCTCATTATCTAGCCTGTAGACTGATATTTATGTGGGGATAAAGACTGCTGTTGCAGTTAGATTTATGCAGTAACATGTTTGACATCTTGATTATGCATAAGATTGAATTCGAGAGTTTGTATATGTAGCTAGGAAATTCCTGTTTAGGTGACTCTTTATGTGTCTATCGTGAAACTTTTAATTTCAATTGATACTGAGAAAAATAAATTGAGCTTGGTTTGAACTTACCTTATTCTTTTGGTCTATTTCTACTTATGTCTTTCAAGTGAAAGAAATAAAAGGACATGGAGAAACTAGAAACATGTCCTATGTTCTTGGATCTTTCTCTTAAGCTTTAATAAAGTTTTGCAGGATTTAGCTTCATATAATCCTCCTAACGTTCTCAATTTCCCCTGGCAGAGTTAAAACTGAGAGCAGCAAAAAAATAAAAGGCTTTACTGGAATAATAGTAAATTCAAACTATTGTTACTTATGAAAGTGTTTAGTAAACAAGTTAAGGATATAGCCAGGATATGGATGCACACATATCAAGTTGAATGCTGTTCTGCAGGCAATAGTGGAGACGTTGGTCATTTTGTGGTTTTCTTGAGGTACTTTAAGTTCAACTAACAGCATGTTGATAGAAGGGCTAGTATCTGATCCATGGCATTATGGGCTTAGTAAAAAATTCTTCAATTGATAAAAAATCGGAGTTCTCAGCATGTTGGCGCTCAAAACTGGGCCAGTAGCCTATAGGAAAGTTCTTATTGCCCTGCTAATGACGGGTTTCATGATGTAATTTGTAAAATGGACCCAAGAACCTTGAGTCTGGAGGCAAAGGAATATCTTTGGAATTATGATTTAGTGCTTAGTTGCTCAATCATGTATATTCAATATCCAAGGAGACATCATTGAATTCTAGGCTTGACACTTACATTTAGTTGACCAAAATAGTTCAGTCGTCAAAAAGAATTTTGTCATGATTATGCACAGAATTCCAAGTGCCATGCACATAGTATCCTTGAGATACATTTCCACTATCTCTTTCTATTTTTACTTTCAAACAAAAATATGTTTGTTTTCCAAAGACTATTATAGTTCAAAGGTTATACTTTCTGGTTGCTGTCATTTATTCTTTGTTTTTATCTAATTTTGTATTGCTGATTTCCCTTGAGCAGGCAAAATGGTACTACTATTTGCTTCTTGGACTGGTTGATGTGGAGGGCAATTTTCTTGGTGAGTTAGTTCTTGCATACATTTTCAACTCCTGAATAGTTCAATTTAGATAATTTCCATCACTACATATTTAACGATGTCCATAAAATATGTGTTTTTTTTTTTTTTTTTAAATTAATAATTCCTACAAATCTTTTCTAATGTTCGCATAAGAATAGTGTTTTCTGGTACTCAAATTCTTAGTAAAATGGGTACCATAGAACTCAACGGTAGAATCAAAGAGGGAGGGAGGGAGGGAGGGGGAGAGAGAGAGAGAAACTATCTTGGAAAGCTGTGGCAAATAATTTCCTGGGTACTTAATACTGCATTTGTAACTATAAGCCATGACAATACAAAAGGGTTCATCAAATATTTGATTACCAAAATTACTGGAGAAAGAATTATTCTTTCTTTATATTTGTAATGTGATGGTTTTATTTATTTCATTGAATTTTTCTTTTAAACTAGGTCAAGATCTTTGAAGTTTCTGTTTTCGTTAAAAAATAAATGTCTACTTTTGCCCAAGAACTAAGTAGAGGCTTTGACTATGACTAAGTTACCACATTATCATTGTTAATGTGATTATGTATTAATAGGATAAAACTCCTTGAACTAAAAGGTTATTTGTGAAATTTTAGATGGAAAACATGTTTATTTTGGGGGCACTGAAATGAAAATTATTCATCTTAAACTAACTCCAGGGAAAATATGTTATGTCCTTTTCATTGTCCATTTCTGCTGAAGTAGGAATATGGCTAAATTTAGTAAGAAAAAATTGGCATTTGATAGATAGTCTTAATATATGGGTAGTTAAAGGAACAGAATAATGAGCTACAACAAATTCCACCTCGAGAACTACGGCTGGGAAAGGAAAATTAATGGATATTTAGATACTCTTTTTGTATGTTTTCTCATATATATAATATTTGTCTTTTCATTTTTTTGTGCTTGTCATGCATTGGAAAAGACTTTTAAAATTTTGCGAATAATGTTAAGATTTTAGGTGAATGCTTAGGTTATCTATCACTATTACTTGTGAAAATTATGCAAAAGAGTAATGGCTAAGTGCTTCAACCATAGAATAGACAGGCATAAGTTTTTGCTATTCTATATAAGGTTTCTAGCATACATGCATGTAAGGTTTTGTCATTTAAATACTTTCCAAATATGAAATGGAGACTCATGAGATATAATCATTAGAAAATTGGAACGAAAAAAAAAAAAAACAAAGAAAAACAAAAGATATAGATTGCTGAAAAGTATTTTGCCATGGTGACAAAGTTGTATCCTTCAAGTTGCATCTGCAAGCATAGCATGTTATTTTATAGCTGCAAGTTCTATCCTTCATTAAATTCAGAACTTCACTGAGAAACTAAAAATAACTAGAAAAAAAAATCTTCGTGGGGCAGAAGATTACTGATTCTTGCTTTAAATGCAGTTGTGAAGGCATATCAGTACACATCGTTAACTAGTGTCATGCTGCTGGATTGCTGGTCAATTCCATGCGTTATATTATTTACCTGGATTTTTTTGAAGACTAGATACAAATTTAAAAAATTTGCTGGTGTCGCAATTTGTATTGCTGGCCTCGTGATGGTTGTTTCTTCAGATGTGCATTCATCAGATAGAGCAAGTAAGTACTTTCTACCTATTTTATCAGGCAGTTTTCCTTTTTTCTTTTTTTTTTTTTTTTCATTGGAAGGATGCTATCAATATTGTAGTTCCTTTTTCTGCTTCCCTGAGACTCCTTCAAGCACAGGAAGCACGTAGAAATTCTATGTCTAGTTGTAATCATAGTTGGCGATTTCCTACCCAATTCCCCTACTCATAGACCTTATACTGTGCATAGAACATTCACAAAAGGCAAATGGAAGTCCCCTTTTGACCCCTTTCAATCTTATACTTTCCCATCCAATTACTCTTTGGTTTTAATATTTTCTTTAACTTCATCTATTTTTCTGAACATTTCTGCATTGTACAGTCTTATTATTATAATAAGTTGCTCTTGCATGTCCCAGTGAGTTGTTAATCCAAGTAAACATATTTTGTTTTAATAACATTCCGTCCAACTTTAGCTTTCAGAATTTCTATATTTGAAAAGGAAATTTATCGTTGTTTCTAATAACACTTCTTTTCTTGCAATCCTAGGAGGCAGCAACCCAATTAAAGGAGATTTACTTGTAACTGCAGGTGCTACACTATATGCTGTCAGTAATGTCAGTGAGGTTCGTCAAGAAAGAATTTAGTTCAATCCCCCTATGCAGATCATGAATTAAACATTTGCATGCAGATTGTGGATTATCTACTGGGGAAAAAATGTTATTCTTCCTTTGTAGAGATATGTTTTCTGAATGGGCTGAATACGTGTTTTGATCTCTCTTTTTTCACTTAAAGCTCGAAACATGGCCCAAGTAGAAATTGAACTTTCGGACAACATATGTGCACAAATATCATATACGTGCATGTTATCTGAGAGAGAGAGTGACATAGGACAACTTCTTGAGCTCAAGGCAATGGCATTAAGTTCTTGGAAACAAATTACTGCTAGTAATTTATCTAAAATGTCAGAAGTCCTTCAAGCATTATCCATATGCTCAGCCCAAGAAAATGTATGAACACACTGCAATAGTTAAGTTCAAACTTCAGTATAAATTGAGACATTCCTCATCCATACATTGTTTAAGTTGCTTATTAGACATCGTAACATTCAACTAAAAGTCTAGGCTTCAACACTTGTGTTCGAAGTGGAAGTTGTAAGCTAGTGCTACAAATGGACTGAAAATTTAAAGTGACCGTATCTGGTGCAGAATGGGGAAGGGTGGGTGTAATAAGTGTGGTAGGATATCCTATTAGGCTTTGGGTAAACCAGTAGTTGCTACCTGAGTTCTACAATACTTTAGGCTTCAGCAAGTTGCTGGACCGGTATTTTGTACTCGTCATCCCAATAATATCACTATTACAGCTCCTCTAAAAGATAAAATTGGGAAAAAATTTCTACAAGTCCTTTGGAGACGTAGAAAAAAAGGTATACAAACCATTATGTAGTTTGGAAGATGCTTTTCTATTGATATGTCCTTTTTTAAAAAGTGGATCTATTGCTAAGACGATAGCTCAAAAGTGGTTAATGTTTATGTTCATTATATAGTCTTACAAATAACTTAAGATGGTTTATATTATAGTGAATCTTCGTTGAAACTGTTTTTGTTTCAAAAACAAATGTCATCATCCATGTGTTGAGGCAGTGCCATAATGGAACTTATGACTGAAGTCTTGGCGGCATGTGAAAATTGAATAGAAATCATCAGTTTAGGGATGATGAAAATTCGAATTTAGACGGAAAAAGATAAAGAAAGAATGAGTTGTGGCTAGAGGAATTGTAGGACATTTTAATATCTGATAAATTTATAAATCTAACCCCTACATATAACATGGTGTTAGAAAGGGAGGTCTGGTGCTTGAGTCTTGGTGTTCCCCTATTTATTGGTTATTGTGAACATGTTGACTTTGTTATTGAAATTTGTGTTCACCCACACATGAGGGGCGTAATAAATGTATAAATCCAACTTCTCTATTAGCTCAAGATTATAGATTTGGAGGTCCGTGTTTGAGTCTTGGCTCCACCATTTGTGGGTTGTTGTCCTTGTGTTGGGTCAGTTAAACTTTTAGTTGAGATGGAAATTTAATGATATCTATATGAGTTAATGTTGCGCATATAGATGATAATGTTCATTAAAATGGAAAGCAAGTTGTTTGTTCCTTGTGTTGGAGACTTGCAACATTTCATATAGTGCACAAAGTTTTATTAATTTCTGCTAGATATGTTAAATTTATCTAGGGAGAATGTTCTGAACTTCTACAATGGATTTTGTCTCTGTACTGTACACAGGAATATTTTGTCAACAGTGCAGATAGGGTAGAACTTATGGCATTCTTGGGCCTCTTTGGTGCTATTTTCAGTGCTGCCCAAATGTATCCTTCTTCAGACTCTTTTCTTTTGATTCAATTTATAATGGTATCTGATGATATATATATATATATTGACTGAAACTGCTTTTCTTCCACCTTTTTATTGTTCTTCCCATTTTGCACTACTCTCTATATTGAAATTCATCCTCTTTGCATCAATTCCCTTTGTACAATAATACATTACTGGTACAAAGAGAAACAATTTACAGAGTTTGCATTTATATTCTACAAAGACATTTGATATAATTTATGAAACTATTGCAATGTAATATCGTGAATGTGAAACCGAGAATTCAAACATTTTACAATCTTATCCTATGTTTATCTTTTCCATGACTCAAGCTACAAAAAATCCTTTGAAGCTGAATAGTCTACAATTCTTAAAGCCTTTTCAAGTAATTTAGAAATGGATAGAGCACACATACTAGTGAATTTATTGGAAAAAGAAATAACTTTAAGAAAAAAAAATGATAAAAGGAAATAAGCAAAGAGCAAATGTATTGCTGGTAAAGGAGATAAAAAAAAGGAGTATCAAAGCAAGAAAAGGCCTTTTTTGTATGATGTAGTTTAAATGATGAATAAAACAGGCATTGGATGCAGATGTTGAAGATGCAAATATGGCTTTCTTTCTAGTGATCATATATAATTTTCATCCTTAACAATGTGTACAGATGCATACTCGAGCGCGTCGAACTCCAGTCAATTCACTGGTCTGCTGGCGCAGTAAGTCATGTTGCACCTCTCTCTCCCCCCCCCCAATCCACAGATCTCCATAACCACTTTCAATCTAACTATTAACTAGAGGATAAGAGTATAAACATAATTATAAATGAAACAAGAAAAGGTACATACAGTTATAAGTGAGTCAAAAACTAATGTAACATGTGTACATCACTATGACATTTGGTTCTTGGTCGACTTCCTTTCCATGCCATATTAATGGATGATTACCTAGGGATTAAAATACTAACTTAAAATGCATGTCTATCATTACACTTAATGTAATAATGTGTTCTTACACAGAATTCTTTGTATTGGCCTCTTTTGGAGTACTTAACCTTAACCTAATAAACTTCAGTTTCTTTTTCTTCTTCTTCTCTTTTTTTTTTTTTTTTTTTTATTCCCTCTCCTTTTAACATCTAGTATAGATCAAGTTTAAGTTATCTATGTATATATATAATTTTTGTGGAACTCTTAGGTTTAGTCCTATGATCACGTCTCTTTAAAACATTATTATGACTTTGTGGACATCTTTTCTCATTTAATTTCCTTTTCTTTGATAGCATTATTATCAGGTCTGCAAACCTTACAAATGGCTTATATTAGTGAAGCATGATATTAATCATCAAATATGAACTGAGGAAGAAAAAAATTTTGATATCTTTGTTCAATGGACTTTCAGTAGAATGGTTTTCTGGGATATACTTGTGAATGAGTGCCTTCAATGCAGAAATCAACTATTGTTAACATTATCTATGTGATTTATATAAATCATCTTCAAATGTTTACGTATAATGCCGTCTTGTATCATAGTGCTTAAATTTGTTTCTTCAAATATTTCCAGGTAATTCCATTTTTGGGATTTTCAATGGCAATGTTTTTGTTTTACTCATTTGTCCCCATCCTACTAAAGGTATGGGTTCATTTTCTCTTCTACGCAGCCATATTATGTATGTGCTTATATAAGCTTGTTCTTTTATTTAATTTTCTTGTTTGATTCTAATATGATTCGTCTATTTTAGAGCGTATACAGTATTTATATATTTTTATTTCTGTTCATTTTCATTGCATTCTTCTAAATAATGGCTCCCATTGTTTACTTCATTATTGATGTTGGTTTTGTGTTTTCTGTATATTTTAATAGTTTCCGACATTCTTCACATTGCATCACGTAACATGATGATTAGGATGATTGTTGGGTTCTGGCATCAGCTAATGCTATGAATTACTGGTCCAAATTTTAGAACATAATTTTTGTTAAAAGGATAAATTCAACCCCTCTCTCTGTCATCTTAAGCTATTAGAGCTGGTGGCAATCTAACTCAGCTTAACATGGTATCAAATAAAATAAATATGTCCTGAGTTCGACTCTTATTGTTATCATATTTGTTGACTATTGTTCTTACGTTAGGCCTTGTTATAAAAATTTATATTTGGCCTGCACGTGAGAATTTAACCTTCTCTCTATCAACTTAACTTTTAGAATATGTGATAATTTAACTCAATTTTGAAATATTAATACTAAGTTACTTGGCCTTCAATGGCTCTGTGATCATTACTGATCTTGCTAAACTTCAATATTTGGTTGTGAAGTTTTTTCTGTTGCTTCTATGCAGCTCAGTGGCTCAACAATGCTAAACCTCTCCTTACTCACATCAGATATGTGGGCTGTTGTAATTCGTATTTTTGCTTACCATGAAAAGGTTTCTTACGACACTTTTTTAAGATAAAATTTTCATTCATTTAATTTGTTACTCTTTGCTTCTTTATTTTCATAAAAAAAAGAAAAAAAAAAAAAACATTCTGATGTCAATTTATGTTTCCAGGTTGATTGGTTGTACTTTTTAGCTTTTGTAGCTGTTGCTGTTGGCCTCATTGTTTATTCAGTGTAAGCAAAAGAAATTGAGCTTTTCTTCTCTGGTTTTCTTTTATAGGATAAACTATTTTTATCCAATATTTACTATCATAGGTGAAGCCTCTATCAATTGAACTACACTTTCCCTTTCCTTTCCTTTCATATTTTTGATTAAAATAGCCCTTTTTTTCTTTTATATAGACTCTATGAATGACCATGATTTGAAAACAGTTTACATAAATGGCCTTAATGCACACAGGATGTGTGTTATAGTGTCCTGCATTAACTATAACATGTAAAGAATATATGTTATAAGTTCTTTTGGTCATTTACGGAGTCTTATTAAGTTGCACAACCTCATCTTTAGACATGTCATATGTCATGACTCGAGCCTGCGCTGCAACTATGGGTTTGGTGGCACCCACGGTGAATTATTTGACACTGTTTTTGCTGTACCAAAAGGGATATCCCAATAAGTATCTAAGTTCATGTTTATATTTTATGACATATTTATGTAAACAGGGACGAAGTATCACATCATATTTGTGAAACCTTCTTTTTCTGGACTTTGTCAAAAGTAAGGAGCATATAGGTAATACCATAGTCTGCATTCATTCTATGATCCATGTTATCTCATCTCACATTCTTTGATTTTTTCGCCAATTAGGTCTCTCTATATTGAAGAAATTTAATTTTGCCAATTAGACCACCATTTTGTTAATCAAATAATTCTCTGCCAACTAGATTTAACAAGAAAACTTATGTAATTAAGAATCAAATCGGTGAATTATTTTTATATTTTGCTTCATGATGAATATGTAAGTGAGTTAGAGAATGCTTTTCAGTATTTTGTTGGATGTTTGACTTGACTTCTTCTTATGTGTGTGTGTGTATATATATATATAAATATGCAGTGGTGACAAAGATGAGGAGAAGCATTATATGGGTGCTGCTCAGGAGGAAGAGGAGGTAGGACAAAGCAAGCATATCGATGAGGAAGTCGGCATTTCCAATCCTCAGCAGACACGCTTAAGGTCCGGTGACAACAAGAACAGCAGGCAAGCATTTGCTTCCACCAGCTCTGTAGAAAATACATAATTTCAAGAAACAATGAGGTCTGAAAAAGGAAGGAAAAATAAGATTAATGATTTTTTTTTTTTTTTTTTTTCTTAAGGTCATGACAGTGGATGCAGCTAGCAGCTACAAAAGTGGGAAAGCCTAGCTTGCTAGTTCATTCTTTGACATTTTTGCCCTTACATTTTTTTTTTTGGGGAGATATGGCAAAAGTATATTTAGTTTTTATTCACCCGAGTAGTAGTAACTAAAGAAGGCAAATAATTGTTGATGCGGGTGTAAAATGAATAAGGGCATTATAGTCATTCTAGAGTGAAATTTTATAGATTTTTTGAATTTCTTTCTTTCGTGTGCCGAATCAATTTGTGACAACATTTTTATGATAAATATAGTATTTTATATAATCAAATAATTATTTCATTATTGAATAATTCTATAAATCTTTGGTCTAATACAAATAAATAAACGTATTCACGAATTAAACGCTCATTATAAATAAATAAACATATTTTTTTTAAAAAAAAATAAGAGTTAAATTTTACAAATAAAAATAATCTAAATTAAATCTAAATTAGTCATAAATTTAGTCTAACTAAAAAAATAATTATATATATATACTAAAATGCATGGGCATTATAGTAAAAATATGAGAATAGAAAATTCCATGACAGTGTTTGAGAATAGAAAAAGGGAGATTCAAGAATCAAACACTGAAAATGAACTAAGAATCAAGAATTTGATTGATTACTTCTCCTAAACACTCCTCAATTCATTGCCAAAGAGATTACTAAACTCACCAAAAGATGACTAAAAAAAAGGAAATGAAAAAAGGTTATTTACAGTGGGAGAAAAAGGAAAAAGCATGTAACCAAAGAAGAAGAATCAGAATCAAAATAAGTCAGTAAGGTGAGATCTAAGCCTTCTCCGAATTGACTTTGGGAACAGAAGTTGCTGAATCTGCTTATCTGCAGCAACCTCAGATGTTGCCTGCATATATATATACACAGAAAAAAAATGGAAGATTTAAGTTTTTAAGCAATGATCAATCAAAAGGGATTTCATAGTTGTTTCAACTTTCAACTGGCAG
>JAXGGT010000035.1:6519459-6532834 GCA_035583425.1 Marsdenia floribunda | reverse complement strand
TTTTTTCCTTTAAAAAAAAAATATGACTTTTTATTTATCTTCCTCTTCTTCTTCTTCTTTCTCTTTAATTTTCTTCCTTTCCATGTATCTGCAAATCTCTCAAAATCCCTTCTTCCTTCCAATGTCCTTAAGTCCATGCAAATCCCTTCTTGTTTCCTTCCTTTAATCTTTGTAATCCTTCTTCTTCCTTCCAGCATCTATAGATTCAAATCAAACTTCATAAATTTGATTCAAATTACAAACTCCCCCTTCTATCGAAATTCCAAACAAAAATGATAACTACCCCTAAAAAATATGACTTTTTATTTATCTTCCTCTTCTTCTTCTTCCTCTTTAATTTTCTTCCTTTCCATGTATCTGCAAATCTCTCAAAATCCCTTCTTCCTTCCAATGTCCTTAAGTCCCTGCAAATCCCTTCTTGTTTCCTTCCTTTAATCTTTGTAATCCTTCTTCTTCCTTCCAGCATCTATAGATTCAAATCAAACTTCATAAATTTGATTCAAATTACAAACTCCCCCTTCTATCGAAATTCCAAACAAAAATGATAACTACCCCTACTCTTAAATTCCATTCTACCTCATAAACCTTAAAAAACAGAAAAAAGAAAAGAAAATCCATAACAAAGAAAACAATAGAACATCAACCATCTCAAGTACCATCATCACATCTCCCTCTTCCTCACATTTTTGCAAAACACACCAACACCATCCACATTCTATTCCCTCTCACACTTCCCTTTTTCCTCGGATGAAACTCTACTTTCCTTCTTTATTTCTTCCCCTCCTCAATTCAAGAAATAAAGCTGTACGTGTCCATTGCAATAAAAGGATAAAGAAAAGGAACAAAGATTAGATTTGCGTCTGGAAGAATGAAGCCACTTGGCAATGTGGATCTCAAATGCTCTACCCTTTGTTTAAATCCCCAAGAGTATGAGAGAATACATTCCCACATGGACAATGCGGAGGCTATTTGTAAGCTCAATTCCACTTAAAAAGAGAAATTAGAACAACATTGTCCTGAAGAAGGCCATGGATTGAATTGCTTGGTTCTCCACCTAAAGGATCCTGAAACATACACCTTGGCCACAAAGTTGCAATGAGATACTAACATGTTTAGCTTGGAAAATGCTTTCTTTTCACTTGTGAATCTGTAGCTGATGGAAGAAAGAAGAAAGAGGAGGAGAAAATAAAATAGAAATTTAAAAAAAAAAAAAAAGAAAAAAAAAAAAAAGGAAAAGGAAAATCTTTCTTTTTAAGAAAAGGGAGAAAATGCCCTCATTAAAAGTCATATAATTGATGGAAATTATGGTGATGGAGGTACAAACTTTAACAGAGTTTAAATACTAAACCTAGATAAAATGTTTAGGGGCAAACATTGGGTTTTGGATTTCCAAAATGTTTAGGTGCTGCTAGATATTTTGTTCTTTTTGCTGACTTGCTGTAAATATGCATCAGTAAAGTTGTACAGTTTTCCCTCATTGCAATAGTTATTTTATTTGACTAATAAGTAAAAGGTGGTAATTGGTGTCTATGAGATACTGCTAGCCCTCTACTATTTCAGCCATCAAAAGAATATATTTGAAGTACATTCTTAAGAGATTCATATAGTTGGAAGGGTAAGAAGTAAAGAAAGTTTCTAGTGTTCAAAAATTAGTTTAATGAATAATCAATGATAAGGCTATAGGGCCTGAAAGCAAGAAAAAAGTGATGCTGCAAACAAATTGATCCTTACCACAGGGTCAACTGGTTCATGATCTAGTAGGATATTTTCTTCATCAGAAATCTCAAAGGCTATATCTGAGAGTATGTGAAACATAAATGGGATTAGAAAAAATGACAATAAAACTAATGGGATAAGCAAAATGTTGTTATGGAAGAAAAGGCAAGACCTCCACACAAATCAATAACATACTGAAAATCAGCCCATGAGACTTGTTCATGCGGTTCACAGTGTGTAGTAGAAGGGAACAACAACACACCTCTGTCGTTAGCCTAAGAAAAAAAAGGAAAAGTCAGATCTTCTTGCCATTCTAATGGCAGAGAGAAATAGTTTCCCTCTCATCACATGATACAACGTTAGATGTATACTGTTGCTAACATCGATAATAAAGTATATGAAAACTAAAAACTTTAAGGAGAAAACCTCAACAGTTGTCCTAGCAATTTCTGCATCTGTGAGCTTAGCATCACAAACTCTTCTTTGCTCTCTTAGTTCTTCTAGTGGATGATAACCATTATTACCCATAAAACTAGAAGAATCAGGAAGTGGATCCGAATAATCTGCAGCAACTGAAACTCTTGAAAGACTATTTTCTTGTCCATTAGACAACCAAAAGTATTGTGTTGCTCCAAATAATGGACTTTTACACCTGAAACTGGACATATGAAAGATTTACAGTTAGTCAATAGTTGGAGTGGAGATGAGTTATAAGCAACAACTGGAGCCACAAAGAGGTAATCTTATATCAGTTTCGTAAAAGAACAACTTTCTCCTTAAGAAAGAAAACTGTTTATGAATGAATCTGAACATGATTGGCATGTATTTAATATTTAAGATGTATAGAAAAAAGATGAGACAGTTGCACAAATATAATGATCAGAAAAATGACCAAAAGAAATCCTCCAGATATAAAACCAGCCATATAAAACCCATTGGGGCACAGAACAAGGAGAAATGGTTGACGACAACCACAACCAACAGAAAAACTAAGGCAAAAAGATAGAAGGATAAAACGAATACATGACTGTTTCTCTTAGTAGGAAGTAACAACATAAGACATCCCCTGTTGGGGAGTAGCCTGTTTCTCAATTTTATAGGCATAGGTGCTTAAAACAAGAGCTAGTGCCCCATACACCAAAGTTTGACTCAAATCAGTCCTCTAGACCACCTATGTTAAAGAAAGCCAGAAGGGCGATGATGTTACTCCTCCTGCTGGAAGAAAGAAAGATAATTTAGTGGGCTATAAGCGAATTGTGTGATAGAAATAATCTATCATATATTCAATCATCAGACCTACATTTTAATTTTATTGTTTAGTCTTTTCTTTTTCCTTTTTTTTTTTTTTGGTGGGGTGTGCGGGAGCGGGAGCGGGAGCGGGAGCGGGGGAATTAATAAAGAATCTGGAAGATTCCGTAAGTACATGGAGTGCTTCCCAATGAAATAAAGGCACACTACTAAGGGTAACCTGGTGTAACCAAATTTTCTCATCTAAGTTAGATTTTTGAGGTATATACCTTGTACTTGAATGACCAGAAACACTCACTCTTTGAGGGTCAAAAGGCGATCTTATATCACAAACTCTTTGAGAATCTAAAGGTGATCTTATCCAACTGCTACTCACGCTATAAGATGTCGAACAGCTTACTTCAGCATTATGATTATGGCAAGAACAAGGGCCTGCAACACCATCCAACAAACTGTCAGCAGTAGCAGCAGAAGATCATAAATGTGGCAGAAGTACCTGATGATAGAAAATAAAACAATGCTCAAGAATACAGTTAGAGCAGACACTGATCTAGCACTACTAAAGCAGATCCCATGTAACTGCATGATCAATACATTCAAAGACAGAACGAACATCCAACAGAATTAGTCAAGACAAGCATTAAATTATTATTATTTAAGCTGGAAGTCCCAATTTTTTCTTTTCTCCCCCCGTATAACCATAAGAAAAGAATCTAATCAAGTTCAAGCAAGTCTGATATTTCCAATGCTTTGTCAATCTAAAAGCAATCTAATAGCAACATGATGTCAAGGTTATGAAAATAGTACTAGGGCTAATGTACATCAAATTCGTCTAATATCTAAAAAGCTCTCTCCTACATTACTCTCCCAAACTAGCATCGTTTACTTCACCAAGAAAAACTACCAACCTTCTAAAGCACATCACTGATTTCACATTTTATCCTTCAGTTATCCACAATGCACTTTCTTTAGAGGATTTCTAGAATATAAGCCAGAAAACATAAAGCAATCCAAATGAAAAAGTTTCTTCCTTTCCCCTTTTAGTCAATCAAATAGATATATTCTCAACAAAATATTTAGAAAAATTAGTCAATCTGTTCCCTCTTTATGCATAGTTTTCCCAATACTATCGTTTTTTTCACCAATACTGTCCATACAAATTTTTTGTCAATACACAGACAATAAGATGTTAAATGAAGCGTCAAAGGGACCTTATGGAAAAAATTGTTCCAAAGGGAACTTTAAAGATAAAAGAGGTATCATATTGGTGAAAATATGCACAAAAGGAACAAATTGGCTAATTTTCCAAATCTTAATCCAATGCCTTCCACAATTTTGCAAAACAGTGTCAATAATAATAATAATTGTCCTCCATGTTTTTCTTCTCCCCAGATGGCCACCATGACCAATTTCCTTTCCTGCTCCCACTCCACACCCCTCAAAAAAGAGTTAAATCCTTTATTCTAACAAAATTAAAGGGTAAGTTAACCTTACATATTTGGGTATTATGTTTTTTTTTGAATTAGAATTTGTCTCCTATATTATACACTAGGGTTGCCACATCTCAATATTTCCTTTCCTGCTCCCACTCCACACCCCTCAAAAAAGGATCATAGGTTCCCCCTAAAGCAAAAAATTACTGTTGAAGGACGAACGTCAAATTCAACAACCCAGAAAATTCAATAACCAAGAAATGATCTTTATATACTGTCTCATAAAATATAAATGCATAAAAAGTGTTTTAAGATGGTTTAAACATAACGGAGGCGATAGCAACTTTCAATTGGTAGCTGAAAGAAATGGAAAAAAACAAACACCGATTCTTGAGACAACAGATTTATTGTGGTTTACCGAGGGTGATTGAAGATGGAACTACTGCTGCTGCTGCTGCGGTCAACATGTATGCAGAGACAGGCAAAGAAAGCGGACGAAGAAGAAGAAGAGACAAAATATTGCTGTTTGCTGGGCAGTAACAAGTTATTGTGATGGCTGCAAAGCTGTCAGCTTTGCGTGTCTTCCCCGAGTTTGTTCGGTAAAGGTTATATCGTGGGATTTAAATGGAGTCTCAAATCTAAGTGCCGTCATTTTCACTTTTGAATTACTTCCAATTCCTTGGTTGTTATAGGTTTAAGATTTAACACAAAATCCTAAATTCGACACTTTTTTTTCTTTGTGATATTAGAGTTAAATCCTTTATTCTAACAAAATGTATTCGATAAATATAATTTAATTGAAATTTCAATTAATGAAAATAATAATTTTAAATGTTAAACTTGAATTCAAAATCTAACCTTTGATCAGAAGAAGATTTCACTATAATAATTCTCTGATACTATTTTTTTTTACTATTATTAAAATTCAATAATCTAAATAAAGTAAAGGCAACTCAAGAAATGTGTACCATATCTGGTTGAGAAGAGAATCAACGACAAGACTTCTTTTTTTTTATGGTTGAAATTGCATTAATAGGAATAAAAGATAGTACAGGAATACAATTGAGCAATTACCTATGTACTACCTTTATCACACCAAACCTCAGGTGGGAGAGTTGTAGGATCTAAACATCTAGAAACAGAACAAGTTTTGGCCCATCTAGCTAAGTTATGGGTGCTAGCATTACAAACTCTGGGAACAACACAAATTTTCCAGAACAAGTTAGACAACAAAAAATTCCTACCAGTAGTAATGAGGGATGCAGCTCTCCAGTCACTGAATTGATTCAAACCATTAAAAGCCATAATGACATTGTGAGCATCCCCTTCAAAACTGACCTTATCCGATTATAGTTCCTTGGCAATTTGGAAAGCTTGGATAGCCGCTTCGGCCTCTGCACAAAACGGATTCTCGGAGGCAAAGAGGTTGAACCAAGCTCCTACAATCAACCCCCACTGAATTCCTAATAATTACACCATTAATCGTTGAGCCTTCCTTGAATGTAGCATCAAAGTTGAACTTTAGTTCACCATTAGGAGAGGGGAGCCATCGGGAAGGTTGCATGCAAGATTTTAGATTGCTTTTTCTGAGAGATTTGTCAACACTGGCCTTCCAATACATCAAAAAACCTTGGTTGATGGATGCGGAAACTTCAGGCCACTTTGGGCTGGGATTTCCTGTCCATATCTTTTTCCTTTCCAGCCATAATCTCTCACCCACAACTGCCAGAAAATGTGTCATCTTCAATTTCTCAACATCATCTATGGGGAATGGATTCTTGTCACCAATCATAAGTAGTATCCACTGTTTAATCTCCAAATGGCGAAACGCTTCTATGCAAATTTGCCACGACGAATTCCACCAAATCATTTTACTAACTGAACATTCCAAGAAAATGTGATGAATAGACTCTGGAGATACTTTGCATAAGTAGCAAAGAGGTTCATGTATCTGAGTGAACCTTGCTCGATAGTCCAATGTCGGCATGGTATTAGTGAGCATTCGCCACAGAAAAAGTTGTTGTCTCCCGTGCAAAGATGACTTCCAGAGATGTTTCCACAATTGATGGTCTTCATCCGTGGCAATAAGCCTTTCTCTTTCAATATGAGATTGTAAGTTGAACCTACGGAAAACTCCCCTGACGAGGAGGGGGTCCATAGAGGTTTGTCATGCTCCCGTTAAAGAATGGGAGTATTCAAGATGTTGTGGCAAATGTGAGGAGAAAAGTATGCTTGGATTAACTCAGTGTTCCACCATGTGCCATCAGTTTCCATGAGATCCTGAACCATGAGCAGGTTGGCAGGAACGTTGGTGTCTCTAGGTAAGTAAAAATTTTTTGTTTTAGGCAGACACGGATCTTCCTTGATACGGAGTGAAGACTGTTGGCCTAATTGAAAACAGAAACCCTTGTTAAGGATGCCGAGACTTCGAGTAATGCTACCCCATAACAACCCAGGCTTTATGATCAGTGTGATAACATACCATCCAAGTTTCATGACTAAGGCAAGATTCACATCTTTCATCCTCCGAATACCAACACCACCAAACTGCTTTGGCCTGCAAACTAAATGCCAAGCTTTTAGGTAAAAATAGTGATATTTGGTATCATCAAAACCCCAAAAAAAAGTCACGAATCATCCCATCCATTTTATCCAAGATAAGTTTGGATGCCACAAAAGATTCCATGATGAAGCTTGGCACTGCTTGAACAACCGACTTTATAAGAACAATCTGGCCTACTTGAGATAAAACTTTTCTCTTCCATCCCACCAGCTTGTTTGTGATTTTTTTCTAGTACTGCCCGAAAAGCATCAGCCTTAGACTTAAATTTGCAAAAGGCATGCCCCAGGTACTTGCCTCTGTGGTCACACTCTTTCATACCCATAACTCCACATAATTATGTTCTAAGAGAAGGTGGCACATTCTTGCTGAAATGGATAGAAGATTTGTTGCGGTTAATTGCTTGTCCTATCCACAAACAATATTGCTGCAAGCATAAATTCACCTCTTGTGCCTCTTTTTCATTGGCTTAATCAACGATGAGACTTGTGTTGTTGGATTACCTAATAATATATGAGAATTTCCAAAATATTTAATGTGATGGATATTTATCCATTCAATTTCCAGGATGTGTCATTTTATTTGAAAAACTCAATGTTAGAGTTTTTCGAGTTTTTCTATGGTGAAAGAGAATGACTTATTCATGAGTTGCAAATTAATTTATAGGCCAAATTTACAAGCAACATAAAGTCAAGAAAAATAAAAGGTATAACTATTTTACGTTTTTAAATTAATTTTTATATTTTTTATTTTTAAGATATCAAATTTCTTAACGGTTTATAATTATCTCACTTGATTCTTTTGGCCAAACTTTTTAAATAATTTGGGCGTTTTAGCCATACACTTATCAATTATGTAATTTCGTTAAAGTATTTTTAATACAATAATTGTTATAATTATATGATCACATATTGAATATATGACCAAAATAATAAATTATTTGAAAAATCAGACGGGCCAAGTCAGATAATCATATATAGTTATAAAATCTAATATGCATAAAAATAAAAATATAGAATGTAGTTTGAGAAACTAAAATAATTTAGAAGCTGAAAGTGAAAATTTTGTCCAAAATAAAAAGTAATAGAGCGAATGACCTTAAGGTTTTAAGCGTACCTTGACGATCTAATAACCTAAACCTAGATCATAGATTCTTGAGTTCGAACCTTATGTGTAGAGAAATAAGTATTAGGGAGAACCACTTGAGAGATTTATTAATAAGTAAACCCCACCCGTGGCCATGGTGAACCGTTGGCTCTATCCAAAAAAATGGATCCTAGAAGAGGAGGCAAAAGGGTGGAAGAAGGAGGCGATGGAAATGGGTGTCTATGTAGGCAGAACGGGAGCAAATTGTGAAGAAGGCGGCCTTAGGGTTTAGGATTTTTGGGTGTATGTTATGTTTGGTTTTGTTTTCTGTGATAGTTGTTGATATTTGATAAAAATCAAGGGTGGTCTCTTGATTCATTCCAACAATACACGGCCTTAGGGTTTAGAAATTTTTAATTTATTGAGTTTCATATTGTTTGTAGACAAAGGAATTTTGGCAAAAAAATGATTTATTTAATCAAGACTATTAAAAAAATGTTTAGTCTTGATTATTTAAATAAAGTCCATAGAAGTCCGATTATTTCGGACTATTTGTGAAAGGGTCATGTGAAATACAATCTTGGGCAAAGATCATATCGATCCAACATATCAGAGGCTCTTGAATTAGTTGGAGAATAACTCTAATTGAAAGACTTTCAAGAAATTACCTAACTCTTCTTGGGTCTTTCTTGAATATCTTGAAGATCTTGGCAATTGTCTAATCCTAATTTTCGGGATCTTGACAAATCAAGAATTGTGTCTAAATATATCTCGAAGATATTCTACCATGTAAGATGGAAATATTCGAGATTTGGGTTATCTAAATCATTTATGGTAACGTCTAAATCTTATTCAACTTTGGCCTACAAATAGGGTGCTACATCAGGGTTACGGACATCAATGGATACATCATCAGAATACATCAAGATCAATATTAGAGAAAATCCAAACTTCAAAAGAGGAGCTCCAAAAGTTTGAGTCCTCTTCAAATATTTAAAGCGTTCTTCAAGAAGTTTTCTTCAAATATTCAAGGCATTCTTTGAGGTGTTATTCAAATATTCAAATTGTTCTTCAAGACATTCTTCATCAAATAAGTTGAAGAAGCTTGAACAACAAAAGATCCAGTGTTTGTCACCAAATCTTGGTTGATCTAAAAATTAAGGGTATAGTCAACAAATTGGCATTTCTTGCTGAAGAAAAGAATTGCAGGGTCCTTTTCTCAAATTAAGAAAATTGCAAGAGATTTGTACCCACATATTCTAATAAATTTATTTGTCCATATTTTTCTTGTCCCTAATTTTACAGACTTAGAAACTTATTTGAGAACATTGTTATTTTAGAAATTTAATATATTTATTTTTATTATTATTTTTATAATTTTTAAAATATAATTTGAACTCACGCTCGAATTAACTTGAAAATTAGTCGAGTCAAACATGAACAATTTTTTAACTATATAAACAACACAAATTTGATGTTTGATTCGACTCGATTCAATTACAGTCCTAAGCATACTACTCTAATTAAGTACTACCTTCTCTAAATAAGTACTACCTTCTTCCTATGTTATTTTACAATTAGATAGAAGTTTGAAGTAAATATATTCCAAATTTTTACAATAATTCATCTCTGATTTTTTTTAATATTTCAATATTCACCTTAATTATAGAGTTAAAGGTCAAAACAAATTTTTTTTTTTTTTTTTTTTTTTAAAGAATACGAATCAAATTTTAAAAATTGATGATAAAATTTTTAAATTTAAACCTTATTCACTAAAAATATATTTCTTTTGAGATAAAATTATAAATTAATATAAATATAAAGATATAAACATTAATTTAAAAATTAAAGTATATTTATTAATATTTCTTTTTAATACTCTTATAATTAATATTTTACAATTCATACTTATTAATTATTTTTATAAAAATTGTCAAGAAGGCTTAACTTATTGAATAGCAGCCTTACTTATGATCTAAGAAGTCATGAGTTTAAGAAATGTCAAAGGCAAAAGTGTCTCAAAATTAAAAAAAAAAAAAATTATTATTTATATGAAAATTAGTGAATTTGGTTTCTAATATTCATGTATTTGACGTGATTGGTTCATTTTCTTTCTTTTTTAGTTGTAAGTCTCCAATACGAATAGGTGCATTTAATCTCTTCCTTAATATATTTTGTGAAAGAAAGGACATAATGCACATCTTTGTTATACATTGACAACCTACTAAATAAAAAAAAAAAAAAAAAGGACCAATTATATCAAAAATTAAAAGATTGAGAATTAAATCTACTAATTCGTGTTGAAGAAAGTAAAGTTAAAAAATATTTGAATTTTTTAACGTAAATTCTTGTAGTTTTTTTAATACAAATGATAAGTTAAAAAAAAAATTTAAAATTAAAATTAAAAATTTTTAAAATTTTTCCCATGTAAGTCTATAAATCCAATACCTCCATCAAATTTTGGTGCACAAATAAATTCTCAACTTTTTATTTTGATTTTTCGTACTTTTAATTAATTTTGACTCGTGAATGAACTTATCTTTCAATAAATTTTATTATATATCCAATTGAGAAATTAATGGATATAGTTCCAATATTTAAAATTTTATTATATTTAATTTTAAATATTTTATCTTATACATAAATAAATTAAATTTTAGTGGTTTTAGTCTTTTTGAATAAAAAAGAATTCAAACAAAAACATGAATTGACATTTGTTAAGCTGAATTTTGATTGATTGGAAATAGATTTTGAATATTAGATAGTCTAACAAAAAAATATATATATAATTTTAAATATTTATTATATTTTTCAAGAAGATGTAGTTCAGTTGGTAGCAGTCTCACTTATGATTAGAGGGGTCATGAGTTCGAGACACTATTGAGGTAAAAAATACCTCAAGTTTAAAAAAGATATATATTTATTAGACACATTTTCGTATAAAAAAATTATTAAATTTTTTAGGTAAAAACGAAGCCAATATATTAATTAAAACGAATCTAATCGGATTGTAAATCGTTCACAACACAGATATGGGGAACCAATTGACTATATCCACCAATCTTTATGCAATTGGCGTTACCATTGTTAAAATTAGGCAAATTGACAAGATTAATTTCCAAACTATTGTACTTTCATAAAATAGGTTTCTGAATTAATTTGTTGTCTAAATAGACTCCTAAATTACTCAAATCGTGTGAAGTAAGTTCTTCCGTTAAATTTTTCTATTAGTGTATCATAAAGTTTTTTTTTTTTTTTTTAAATTTACCTATGGGCATTTTGATCTTTTTATTTGATTTTTTTATAAAAAAAACTAACAATAGATACATATATACACTATGAAATATATATGAAAATTTGAGCTTTTTTGAGCTCATTTTGCACGTATCTTGTTGTTTGCTAAGAAGAAGCAAATCGGTGCTCTTGAGAAGGAAGAGATCAGTGCTCTTTGTGCGTGCATCTTGGCCATAAAATACAGAGGATGTGGATGTCGAATGTGAGATGAATGAAAAACCCTTCAAGCAGTCGTTGTTTTTGTGAATTCGAAGAGTCTCAAACTGAGTCTCAAAAGTATTCCTCCTTTGGATCATGACTCTAGTAGATCACTCAATAATGAATGATGATGTTACTTTGATGTAAATGGAAATGCAGTCTTCCAAATGTATAGATTGATTTTGAATGCTTCCTATGCAAAAACTCCTAAAATTCAAAGCCAGTAATTGTTTCCAGATTAACTATAGCAATACAACTACAACCATTCAAGAACAATTTCATCAATCTTCTCAAAGGGTTAAATGTGCAGACCAGATTCACCAATTATCAAATAATCAATAAAAAAAAACCTTTTACATTTATCATCTTAAGAAAATTGGTTGGTTTAGTCCCTTATCTATTTTCAATAATTAACATAGGTCCACAATCTATTTTTTTTACCTGTCCCATAACTTTTTACGACCTGCCAATTAAGTCCTTCCGGTGAAAATTTTGAATTTTTCGGCCAAATTTCATCACTTGCCGGCCACGTGATGAAATTTTATGGGTAATATCGTCCGCCCACTGTTCATAAATTCAAAAATTTTAGAGATACTTTTATACTGGAGCATTTGGAGTATGGAAGAATCTGTAAAATATGAAAGAATTTGGGATAGTACAAAAGTATCCCTAAAATTTTATTACCTCTAAAATTTCATCACGTGGCCGGCATGTGATGAAATTTGGCCGAAAAATTTAAAATTTTCGTCGAAAGGACTTAATTGGCAGGTCGTAAAAAATTATGAGACTTAGCAAGTCAAAAAAATAGATTGTGGACCTATGTTAATTATTGAAAATAGATAAAGGACTAAACCAGCCAATTTTCCTATCGTCTTAATATTAGGAGAATGCCGTCTAAGTCAATGTGGGGGAGCTTGACAACAATGGCTTCGACCCAAAAGTTCAACGAGGTCTGGTGTATTCTACCAAAATATTGCACCGTTTCAATTGCTGAAACGCGTCCTAAAACACAAAAAACTCTTTGACCTTCTTTTTTTTTTTTTTTTTTTTTGATAGAATTTTTATTCTATCATAGTTTCCAAACCTTCTAGTGAATCACAATACAGTCCAAGAATTTTTTTTCCAAAATCCATTCAAAGGCTTCAACTAAAGAGATCCTAGAAATCTCTTATCTAAATTCTTCAAAATTTTTGGCAAAAATTCTTTAGATCATGACTAGGTCTCAAAAACCCCATCAAGCAGCCGTTGTTCTTTATTCCTCTCACATTCGACCTCCACATCTGTTAAATTGAGTTATCAATAATCAAATAAATGGGGGCAATAGCAGGGATTTGAACACAGGACATCCTGCTCTGATACTATGTTAAATTGAGTTAAATTGTCCCCAACTCTAAAAGTTTAAGCTGATAAAGAGGGGTTAAATTTATTCTCTTAACAACATCCTCTATTAAATGGCCAAGATAAGCGCACAAGGAGCACCAATTTTTTCCTTCTCAAGAGCACCGATTTGCATCTTCTCAACAAACAACAAGATACAAAATGAGCACAAAAAAGCTCAAATTTTCTTCTATATTTCATTGTGCATATACATATATTTGTTGTTTTTTTTAAAAAAAAATTCTAAGGAAAAAGACCAACATGCTTCTAGGCAATTTTTAAACTTAACGATACAGTAACAGAAAAATTTAAAAAAAAAAAAAAAAAAAAATTAATTCAGGGACCTATTTTATCAAAAGACAATAATTTGGGACTAAACTTGCCAAAATTTGCCTTAAAATTATATTATAACCTCAGAATTACTAATAATTACATCCGAGGACTTCTATTGTTGGGAAATCTA
>JAXGGT010000035.1:6485037-6506583 GCA_035583425.1 Marsdenia floribunda | reverse complement strand
CAGGTCAAAAAAATAGATTGTGGACCTATGTTAATTATTGAAAATAGATAAGGGACTAAACTGGCCAATTTTCCTTAGAAATTCAAAAAACTATAATATATTCTAGTGAAAAGATTATGGTAGAAATAGATAAAGTAGGAACTTTAATTAGAACTTTACTTCAAAAAGATAAAGGAAAAGAAATAGAAATCATAAGTGAAAAAAGAAAAGAAGTTATACATGATAATCATATTATTAAACATTTATCTAAATTAACAATTGCTAAAGGATATAAAGGAAATGACTGGGGAAGAAGATATCATCCCTTATGATATAGATATTCTAATTACAAGAATAGGTGATATAGATATAAATGATAATAATTTTGTAAATATAAAAACTACTGAAGTAAAACCAGAGACACATCCTGAATGGAATCCTCATGTAACAGATATACCTAGTAGTTTTGGACCAAAATCTCAAACTTTTGATAGATCCATTAGAGGATATGTTGGATTAAGTACTACATGCCAACAACCAGATAGATATACACCATACAATAAAATGAAAGATGAACCAATTAATCCCTTTGATATATATATCTTGATATAGATTGTATAACTAATGTAGAAGAGGCTATAGATAAATGAGAAACAATCTTAAGAATAGCTGTTGCAGTAAATAAAATAGATATAGACTCTGTTAAACACTTTATTGAAAGAAGTTTAGTAAATAGTGCATTAAGATATTGACAAAATTTAACTCCAGAAACAATAGCAAGTATATTTGAAACAGATAAAAATACAGCAAATATAATTACTAGAGTTGTTGAAGTTTTTAAACTAGAATTTTGTGGAGAAGGTAATTTCTTTAAAGATCCAGAAACAATAAATAAGTATGCTACTGCATTATTAAGATTACAATTATATGATGTAGGTGAAATAGATAGATATATTTGTGTATTTCAAGATTATTACTATCATATTTATAATCAAGTTCTTAATACAATGAGTTATTTACTATTATTTTTGCAAAAATACCAGATCCTTGGAGACAAAAATTAATAGATACATGTAATCCAGGAGATACAGATACTTTAGGAAAGAGAATAACTCATGTAAGAGATAAATTAAGTGAATGGTGCGGAGATGCTATATTAGTCAAAATGACAAGAGGATTAAAGAAAAGAATATCTTTATGTTGTAAAAGACTAAAGATGCCTTTAATGATAGGATGTGATAGCCAATATTATTATGAAAAAATTAAAAGAAAGTATAAAAAGAGAAAGCCATATAAAAAGAAATATTTTAAGAAAAGGAAAGTTAGATACTATAAAAAGAAAGCCTATAAACCTAAAAAGCCTTTTTATAAAAGAAGAAAGAAAAATATACACGAATGTGGATGTTATTATTGTAAAGAACTTGGACACTATACTAATAAATGCCCAAAGAAATTTGATAAAAATAAGAAAACTTTTGAGATAAATGAAGACATAGATAATATGATACAAACACGAGATTTTATACAAATAAATTATTTTGAAACATTAAGTATAGATGAAAGTATTTTTATTTTAACAAATACTAAATATACTGAAACATCAGAAGATGAATGATCTAGAAATAATTGAAACATAAAAAAATAAAGATAATGATACATCTATTATAGAAAATGAAGAAGACCAATATGGAAAATATAAAAGAGAATTGTTAATAGATAAGAAAAAACTAAAACAGATACAAAAAGAAGACTTTTCTTTATCAAATTATTTAGGATTTAAAATAAATACATTAGAAAAATTAGGATTAAAGCCTAGAAAAAATTTATTATATTTTGGATTAAATATACAAGAAAGAGCATTAGAAATATCATTAACTTCAAATAAAGTAATAATACATTTATTAACAAAGAAAAGTATTCAAGATAAATTACAAAAGATAAAACCAGAAATAAGAAATAATTTAGGATGGGTTCATATAGGAGCAATGCAGATAATTATAAAAGCAACATTTAAAGAATGATTAGATACACCAATAGATTTAGCAATTATGCACAATAGGATAAGAAATAGGGAAGAAGCATATTTAGGAATATTAAGAGGAAATCTTCAATATATAAAACTAAAATTTAATGTATACCCACGAATAGCATATAATATAAATGATAAAGATTTTGATAAAACCTTAAGTCTTATTTAAGATTTTAAAAGGAAAGAATTTTTCTATAACAATAATAGGCCATACTTTATTACATATGCTATTTCTTGTGCAATTTCTAATACACATAATTCAGAATATTTTAGTATAAAAGATACAATAGATTATCCTTATTTATTTAATGGGTTATGTCAGATACAAATACCTAGTACTCCAATAATTCAAGAAATATATACAATACCTTTAACTTAGATTTACAAGAAAAACTTTTAATTTTTACAAATCAAGCAATTTCAAGATTATCCTTTATAGATACAAAAGTTATAACTAGACCAATAGAACAAATAAATAAAGGAATAATATTTCAAAAAAATAATAATTATAATAATTATAAAATACAAGGAGAATATTTTGATGGTAAAATATTTACATCAGTAAATATTGTCATAGATACAAGAACTAACGGAAATTATATCAATCATAAATTATGTAAAAATCTACAAAAATATCATTTAGATAATCCTCATCACTATATAAATTTTAACGGGAAATTACATGAAATAAATGAAGCAGTAGAAACCTTATTAAGATTTGGAACAGAAATTTTGAATATTAGATTATTAATATAAAATGAAGGATATAATGATACATTAGAAATCATGCTTGGAACAACTTTCTTAGAAAGTGTTAAACCATATCAAATAACTTCATATGGAATAAAGATAACACATCAAGGAAAATTAATTTATATTTCAAAATGACAAGTCCTTATAGTATCTATATTCCCATAGGAATTACATATAAAGAATATAACGCTGAATATTTTGCTACCTTCTTAGATAGTGGATCAGGCTCTTACTTATGTAAACCAGATTGTTTTCCACAACATTATCATAAAACATTAAAACCTATAAAAGGTAGAGATATTTCTAATAATATTATTGAAATTTCTCAAGGGATAGAAAAACCTATAATTCTTTTAGGAACCTTCCTAATTAAATGCTCTCCTTTTTATCTTCATAATATCAGAACCGATATTTTATTAATTATTTCATAAAATTGCATTTGATACCCTTACTTACCAGATTACTTTTAAAACTCCTTGTCATCATTTAATAGTTGTTAAAAGATTAAAAACAGCTTATGCTAAAACTTTTCCTATCTCCTTTCAACCTCGCACAGCCAAGCGTGGTGATATAAGATATAGTTCTAAACCTATTTTTCGAAAAAGTACGCCTTTATTAGAATACCAAATTCATTTAAATCAGTTAAATTTAGAAATAGATCAAATAAAGGTCAAATTACAACAGTGTTATTTAGATAATCCCTTACAATTTTGGGATACAAAATCAACTTATGACAAAATTAGAAATGAAAGATAAAGAAAAATTATAAGAGTCAAACCAGTGAGGTATAATGAAGAAGATAAAAATGAGTTTAAACAACAATTGAAAGAATTATTAGATGCCCATTTGATTAGAGAAAGTAAGTCTCCCCATAGTTCCCTAGCTTTTATAGTAAGAAAACATGCAAAAATAGTCGGAGGCGAAGCCAGAATGGTAATTATATTACAAAAAAAATTAAATGATAATACAATTTTTTATGGATACTTTTTACCTCATAAAGAAAGCTTAAAAAACATGACTCGTAATAAACACATATTTTCAAAGTTTGATTGTAAAAATGGTTTTTGGAAAATTAGAATGCATCCTGATAGTATATCTTATACTGCATTTTCTACCCATCAAGGACAATATGAGTGGTTAGTTATGCCTTTTGGATTGAAAAATGGATAATATCTTTAAAGATTATGATTTCATATTTGTTTATGTTGACGATATATTAATAGTCTCTGATAGTATTACAACACATCTCAAACACTTAGATACTTTTTGTGATCTCTGTAAAGATCATGGATTAGTTTTATCCAAAAAGAAAGTTAAATTAATACAAGAAAAAATAGAATTTTTGGGATTCAAGATTGATAAAATAGGTATAGAACTACAAAATCACATTAGTGAAAAGTTTAAAGATTTTCCTGATAAATTAAAAGATAAAAAACAAGTACAAAGCTTTTTAGGAGTATTGAACTATGCTTCTGATTTTATACCAAATCTAGCTGGCCTAAAACAACCATTACAAGATTTATTAAAGAAAGATAGAATATTTAGTTTTGACCATGTTTTAGAAAATCAGGTTAAACAGATAAAACTACTGTGTCATAATTTACCCAAATTACCTTTATCTCTAGAAAATGATGACTTAATCTTAGAAACTGATGCTACAGAAAGATTTTGGAGTGGAATCCTAAAAAAGATAGATTATGAATATAATAAGAAAACATAAGAAACTCTTTGCATAGATTGTTTTGGCCCATTTTCAGATACTCAGACCAGATATCATATTAATGAAAAAGAATTATTAGCTGTTGTCAAAAGCTGTCAAAAATTTTAATACTTTCTACTACCTAAAAAGTTTACTTTAAGAACATATAATACACAGGTTAAAACTTTTATTCGAAATCATTTACCCTCAAGACCAGAATATAAAAGGTTAATTAGATTACAAATGCTATTATTTGAATATCAATTTGATATTGAAATTATTAAATCTAACAAAAATATTCTTGCAGGTTTTTTGATCAGGGATGGCAGAAGTCTTTAAAAAGATACTTAAATTACATGATGATATGGAAAAACATGTGTTTTCTATCAAAGATAATCTTTCAGATATTATAGATATAGCTAATTTACCCGGTATGAATAATGAGACTTCTGAATTATTACTTTATGAAATAAAAATGATTTCTTCAAAAATAGGATATTTTGAAATGATGAATAATATGATAAAAGGATTATTTGATAAAATAGAATTAGAAAAAAGCTGAATCTTCTTCTTCTACAGGAGATATTATAGAAATATCACCTCCGTCTAGTCTTTCTAAACCTCAACTTGATACTTCTTTAAGACCTCAAAAAGATAAACAAATTGTTGAAAGTTGTTCTTCTAAAATTAGTTATTTATATAATATTCATCCTTTTGTTGAAGAACAACAAATGCTTATGAAAGATTTATATAATCTTGATAATACTGAATATAGAATAATAGATTTTTCTGGAATTTATCCCAGAATAAATTTCTTACAAGATACTCCTCCTCAAGAAATAAGAAAATGGTATGATTTTGGAGCTATAAATTCGATATATTTAAGCCCTACAATTTTTTTTGAGATTTCCTTATTACCCTCTTGGGTTCAACAAGGAATAAAAGATTTTTATTTAAATAATCCTACAGTATCTCCAAAAGATTTTGTACTTAATTTATGTCAGCAGGACCAGATTTTTAACAGGAAGATAGATATCCTACATATCACTTTATACAGATAGGAAAAGTTG
The DNA here is from genome assembly GCA_035583425.1 of Marsdenia floribunda. Lineage (NCBI taxonomy): Eukaryota > Viridiplantae > Streptophyta > Magnoliopsida > Gentianales > Apocynaceae > Marsdenia > Marsdenia floribunda. The sequence continues at coordinate 6,501,053 of JAXGGT010000035.1, read as the reverse complement.
AAGTTTTTCCATAAATACTCACTATGAGAAAAAAGAATATAAAAAATATGAAGAAAGTGATATTCATTATAGAAGAGCTATTGGAATACGAATAATCTTGCAAGGATTGGAAGGAAGTTTCAAGAAAGGATTCAAAACACATGGAGGAAAAAAGATACATTTGTCAATAATGATAAGTCCAGCAAGAAAGAAACTTTTGCTGCTGAAAGATATATCCAGACAAAAATCAAGATGCTTGAAAAAAGAATTATTAAATTAAATCATACAGCTCAGCAAATGATTTGTTATTACAGAAAGTATCAACCAGACACCTGTCCTGCATGTACAAAGGAAGAAAAGGACAAACACAACATAAAAAAGGAAAGGACAAATACCTATCATTCTAAAGATTCTGGATGATGACTCAATAATGACTCACCAAAAAGACAAAGATAGTGGATGACGCCTCTCTACTAGAGGATTCCACACTCTTGTATATACATCTTATAGATGCCTATAAATAGCAATAAGATGTCTTCAACGAGAATATAACTTAGAACCTAACTCTCATCTTTGTAATATACCTCCCCTATAAAATATTATGCATCAATAAAAGAACTCCTTTTGTACAACTTCTTGAGCATTTAAGTTTTCTCTTTCTTATTAGATTAAAACTCCTCTTCACTTTCTATTTGATTATTGTATGCCTGAAGGTAGGAAACGAAATCAGGTTGTGCTTTACATCATTGAAGGAACTTCAGAGCAGTTACCTGAAGAAGGTTGGAGCTGAAATGCTCGGTAAAAGGCTCGTGGTATAACCCGGTGGTGCTAAGGTCAAAGAGATAATCAGGTACGGAAGCGAAGTGGACCCTTATATTATCTAGTCAAAATGAAAACATTAAATGTTTAAAAAGTTGTGCTATGTTTCTATGATATGATTTCATTCTCATTAATTTGTTTGCATAATTTTGATCTTATAATATTAGAATAAGATAACCAAATACGAAATTTGTTAATTTTGAATTGGCAAATTTTAAATTAAAAACAAATATAATTAACAAAATCACACTAGTAAAAATACATTTTTTAAAACAACAAATAAATAATAAAATGAGATTACAGTAAGAAATATTTTAAAAAAGAGACCCTACGCATTAGAAGTGAAATAAGGAAAAATTAAAAACAATTACTCCAAACCAATCACAATGTCACCTTAGACTAAGAAAATCCCCTCTTTCCCCTTAAAACAAAAAAAAAAAAAAGTCAACCGACCTATTAATCCAAATTGAATTGTTATTTTTAAAACGGTTTTTGTACAAAACCTTTTTTAACATTAAATCGAACCAGTTTGTGAATTGGTTCACGGTCTGACCAGCCGGTCCCGTCCACAAAACAGTAAAAGAAAGCTCTTATCTTCCGCAGGCGATTACCTCTTACGCGCCTCGTCTCCACTACAGCAATCTACCCTTTCCCTCTCCTGCTTTCGCCGTCATGCTTTTGTTTTCCTCCCTCTAACCGCCGCCCCTGGTTTCCGGCAGCACCCTGCCGCCATTTGTATTTTTTTTACGTTATTTATTTATTTATTTTTCTTTTAGTTACTGGTTGGAGAAGATGAATTCCAGTTCTTGGTCAGCAGCTACTATAGTACCAGTTCTACTATTTCTGCTAATTTCTTCAATCCAGTTCGTCAATTCAGAAGAGTTTAAGGGTACTCCGAATAATTCTGCAGATGTAAGATGGCAACTTCTAACAAAAGCCAACTATTCCTCTGCGATCCGAAGTCATCACCATCTCCTTCTCCTTGTCACAGTTCCATGTAATCCATTTTTTTCTTTTTCTTTTTTTTTTTGGATTACAGAAGAACGGTATTTGAGATTTAATTTCATTCTATTTTTTGGTTTTTTTTTTTTTTTTTTAAATGTTTTCTAATATAAAATTTCTCTGTATTTTCGAATCATTGGATTTCTTGGGGGTAATAGGGATATGTTAATTTCTTTAGGTACCTTGACAAATACTAAGTTGCCCTTGGAAAAAAGGATGATCTTGTTTCGATCATAGATTTTGTGGGATACCAAAAAGAGGAAAGAAGCTATGAAGGGTAGGCCTATGATTTCTGTTGTTTCTATAATTGTGTCTGAACGTTCTACTGTTCAATTATGTATGTTTTGTGAGGATAAAAGTTTATCTCAGTAACGGTGCTCCAAGGATGTACGACCTTATTTAAGAGTAACTTTTGATTAGAAAACATAGCATATAAAAGGTAAAAGATGCTGGAATTGAAATAAAGGGTAATAGGTCTTTCTGTTTCTTATTTTCTTTGGAAGCCTAAAATAAGAAAATGAGTTTCTTTTCTTTTTTTTTTTTTTTTTCTGCACAATAATTGAAGTTATGGATAGGGCCAAATTAATGGGTTCGATATAAATAAATTGACAAATTATTCTGTGAAGTAACTCAAGACTGAAAAACATATGCTTCTGGATATACTTTATTTCTATAGAATGTTTCTTATTTCGCTCTGTAAGTAAGTTGATAATTTAATTTCTTACTATTTTCTGTTGAAAAGTTTGCATAAAAGTCTCCAAAATGATCAAGGGATACAAACTTGTATACATCTGCTTCCACAGAATAAAAAATTGTATTCAACCAGAGGAAAATGTCATTGACTTCTGGTCTACTGGTTATGCTAGGGAAATGGATGCTAAACTACAAACTTTCATGTTTAAAGTCTTCAACATTATATAAAAGTTACAAGCTGTGCTTTTTAACAGGTAAGGGAAAACAGTCATAAATGCCGCCCAATTTTTTTTCTTTTTTTTTTTTTTTTTTTAATACTTTTCACATTTACCCTTCCATTGTCATTTGGTTTCGCACATCTTCCGACTATTTTTGTTTCTTCATAAGATCCTGCCACCTACATGGCTGATCTGCTCAAATGTGTAAGTAGATGGGCTAGAATTGCCGCTTGGAAGGGTGGTGGGATGGTGAAATTTAAGCAAAACAGTTTAGGATATGTACTCATTAAGAATAACAATAATCATAAGTTAAAGGTTAACAAGAAGTTATGAAGAATCATAAACAGTTTAGAACACCGTGCAGCTATTTCCCCTGAATGGTACTGTCCCATGTCAAAATATAGGATATTTTGTAGTTCAAAAGCTATTTGAAAATAAAAGTTCCTTTTAATGGAATTTGATAAGTATCTATTTATTTATTTTTTCCAATTTTGCCCTATTAGTCTTTCTTCAATTTCTAGGTTATTTGAAGGAAGACCTCTTAGATAGTTTAAATGACAAACATGTTTTAAAATCCCTATTTTGTGTGTAAAACTCTAAAATCACTTACTTGGAGATAGAAGTTGCAAGTAATGGCAATATCAAACCCGCATGAAATTAGTGGGTTAGGGTTTAGGATAAATGGTTTCGTGTCAAAGTGGGTCAACCTGTTTAATGATAATCATTTTTGGGTTGTAAACGGATTTAACCCGCGTATCGTTTCCAGCCATGTAACCGGTTTAAATAATAATTAATTTTTTATTTTAATTATTATTATTATTTTTAATTACATATTCTAATTTATTATTAATTTATTTTTAAATTACAATATTTTTATAATTTAAATAGGTAAATAATCGGCTAGTGGGTTGATATTGTGTAATTGTGTTGGTGGGTTAATGGGTTTTGAATCATATATGTGTCATAATTGGGTTGACGGGTTGACATTGGGTTGACGGGTTGACATGATTAATTTTTGTGTCGTGTTTGGGTTCAACTTTTTCTTATTATTCGGGTTCGTGTCAGGTTCAGGTTGACAATTTAAGTATAATTACTTTAGTTTAACCCGACACGATTACACGAACCTGCCACAATTGCCACCCCTAATATATTACAGGCTCAATGTATGGAATCATCCCCTCTACCATCATTGATCTTTTTGCATACTGAGCTGGATGTATTTTGTGCACTTGATTTTCTTCTTCAGTGTTTTATCTCATCAATATTTGTTTTCATCTAACATGTGCATTGTCTTTTTCTTCATTTGTGATTTTTCAGCACATTTATTTTCATGCATAATGTCTTGGCAGTCTGGTTATGATAGACAGTTAAGGACAGTCTGACTTGGGAAATGTTTTTTAATCTTTTGGCAGGGTGTGGAGAGTCTCGATCCCTAATGAAGGAGTTAGCCAGTGCAGTTTCCAGTCAGCAAGATGAACTTGGTGTATTGAAACTGATGTTTTTGTATAAAAATACTGAAAGAGTATTGGCACACACACTTGGTGCTTCTGAGGGAATTGGAGTTATTTATTTCCATCATTCACAATCTTACAGATATGGTGGAAGACTCCGAGTACAGAACATCTTGTCTTCTGTTGAACATGCTATATGTCTGTTGTCCAAGGGAGACCCTCTTAAACCTTTAAATACACCAGAAGAATTAAGAAATTTCCTTGATTCAACTGACAAGGCTTTACTTCTTCTGGAATTCTGTGGTTGGACTTCCAGACTGCTGGCAAAAGGCAAGAGCAATATGACTTGAAGTGTTTTTGGTATATTAAACCTGTTTATTTTGGGTATGTGTTTGGGGTGGGTTTTGGTGTGTGTGTGGGGGGGGGGGGGGTGAGAAGGGGACTTATATTCAAATATTGCATAGAAGCAGTTCATTGTTCCATGCCTGTTCTTTGGTTACATTTTTTCTTGCAACTAACTGTCTGCGATAAATTCTGCATGGTTCAAAAATTAAAACCCATATTTAGTTTTCAGATCTCAAACCTTCTTCTGTAATATGTCTTCCGCCAACAGTACTGCAGAACTAATAGAACCTCATCCCATGTAAATCACTCCTCTATCCTCGCCTCTTCTTTCTTGTGCAACTTGTTCCACCATGAAATCCATGCTAGCACTGACCTATCAAGACAAACACCTCTCTACACTCCCACTCCCTTTCTTTGAATTTTTTCAGAATCAAAACAAACTTGAAAAAGAAGCTAAAGAACAAACTTGTGGATTCCAAATGAAAATGTTCCTGCTCATTGCTGCAGAGTGTGCACTTGTTGATTGCAGTATTGTATTTTATATCAGGAGAGAAAAATCTGAACATACCATACTCTTTCCCTGTGGCACATAATACTAATGTAGGCTGATCTTGAGCTCCAGCTTGAATAAGCTTGCTTAGTAAAGGAGTTCTAGGAGGGCTGAGATTGAGCTGTGACAACTTCCAGACATTCTCAGCTCAATAAGATGAAAGCTGACGTCAGCTGAGTTAGTTTGCAGTCCTAGTGCTATTTTAAACTGGTAGCATTAAGTAAAAGCACGCACCAAAAAAGTTTCTCAGAAAGCTTATTCATTATTGTCTTTTGCTGCTTAAAAACTTCCAATTCTTTCTGATATTGTTAGGGAGAAGTAAGTATGATTTATTATTTTGTGGTTGGACTTTTGTAGACAGAATGCTTACCATTATGAAATTTCTATGAAAAGGAATGCATTTTAACTATGAAATTCATTATTATTGGAATATTCCTTTTCCTTTTAACGTTTGCCATTTTCACTGTTTGCACCATGGACCTTTGCCCTGAGTACTGCTAGCTGACACAAGTACTTTTTTTTTTTTTCTTTTTTTTTGATAAAGCTGACACAAGTACTTGAATTACCTTAAAAGGGGTAAAGATAGAAGTATAAGATGCCGAGGTTTATTATTGTTTTGTGAATTTGCAATATAATTTAGTTTACAAATTTGAAAGTTCTTGTGGAAATCTCAATTATAAACCACAATTCAAAAGGGCTGTAAATTGCGTCTTTTCTTTTTCCCAATAAATCTTCATAAAGATATAGATTGGTACCAGGAACAAAGTTCTTGGCAGCATTGTTGTACATCTCTTTGCATGTTTCGTTTGAAATCATTGAAATTTGTTAAGAAAATAAAATTGCATGGTTGTCTATTTTATACACAAAATTGTTTACCTGGTTAGAAACTTCCTCATTATCATTTCTTTGTTACTGTCTCATAAGAAGGGATTTATGCTTCTTTTCGATATGATTACCTACTGTTTTTTGTAATTTTTGATGTTACACATTAGACCTATCATCTCACTGAGGTTGAAGAATATTGCCTCTTCATTTGTATAAAGGTCTGAGCGAAGAAGCTAATGCAACACATCTGAGGGAGAAGAGGAAGCAGAAGGTGGATGGTAGTTTCTTATTGCTCATGGTTAAATAATGCAATATAGAAAAACATATGATTTCATGATTAGTGCTTATTCTTTGCATTCATTCTTGATGTAGGGAACGGGATATGATCAGATGAGTTGCAAAGTAAACAACAGGATAGGTGGCTGTCCTTGGCTAAGTGAATTTAGCTTGGTGAATGAAAGCTTTTCTCCAGAAGTGGAAGGCACATCAGTTGGAGGCAATTTGACATGCTCTTTGGATGAGCTTCAACACTTCCAATCTTTCTTTTTTAAGTTCATGAATTTCGTAAGAGAATTCCTCCTTCCTCCAGAAAGGGTACGGTTTGGCCTGATTTCTGAGAAAGCGTTACTATCAGAGTTGAATATTGAATCTAATGACTCCTGGCTGATGGCATTACATTATTCGGGATGCCCAAGTTGTTTAAAGCTTCTTACAGAAAATGATGATCTCAAAATTGTTTTACAAACTCAAGAGGCTGTTGTTGGAGAGGCAAGTTATTCTGCTGGGTTCTTTACTTCATTAGTTAAGTTGCTTTATTGTATTTCTTCTAGTTTGACGGTATTTTAGAGATTCAGGTAACATTTCTAAAGTTTTTTTGGTGATAGAACATCATTTTCTGTCATATTGGGTATGTCTGAGTTCATATGCAGTTTGGTTCTCATGTCTCACCTAAGATTCTCTTCTTATAGCTGTTTTACTACTGTAGCTTTCTTTATACTTTCTCCCTTTCTTTGAAGCCAGATTGATGTATCTTACCATTTAATATTATTATTATTATTATTTTTCTCGCAAGGAATCGTAATATTCATTAATTGTCATAAGACACAGATTTTTATTTGTTGCAAACATATTACAACGTGCATGACTTTTTCTCTTTCTTTGATTATGGGAATTAATGCTAGACATGCAAAAGCAAGTTTTTGGTGAAGGTTTTGTGTGTCAAGTTTGTTCACGTGCATCTCATGGTTTGCATTGTTTTTCTTTCTTTTTGTTAATTATATCAATCATGTTCTTCTTTATCAGTTTAAACTTAGATGAGGGGGGTCATTTCACGTGGTATTAGGGCAGAGTCATGATCAAATTGTGTTTCTACCCATTAAGTTACCATCCAGATGTTGGCTTTGTTATTTAAAACCTTACACTTGAATGCATTCCACTCTTATCAGTCTAAGCTTGGGAGTAGGTGGTAATTTCACATTTTATTTTGTTTTAGGAACTTTATCTAATAAAACCCCTCTTTTATTATCAACTTTTTAGCAATTGCAGCCTCTCTCTCACTGGGACCATTTTCTAACTTGTATCTATTTTCAAAATTTTATCAGTCTTTTCTTCTCTTCTATGTGTGGTTTCATTTTAGTGATTTCAGTAATTTAAAATTAAATTTTTGGGAAATTATACTGGTTTCTTGATTTAAGTTACCTTTCTGTGTAGGATGGTTTCTTGAATTGTATAGTAATCTATTGACCTACTGATTCACTTGCAAAATAGTTTTCGACTTTTGAAATGTTTTAACGTATAAGAGCTAGCATTTTCTGTGCTGATGTGAATCCTCAAGAAGAAATCCTTGAAACCCAACATCTCGCTGTTTCTGGATCTAAAACCTTTTTGTTATGTGAATCCTTATGCTCTTGCCATCTTTTCTACTTCTAAGTGGACCTACGGTCTTTTAAGATCTTTCCTTCTTCAATAGTATAATGCAATTGAATATAAGCATCTCCTGGTGACTAAAATTTGAATTCTACTGGCTGTACACTTCATATTTTATGAATTATAAGGTTTTCTAGAATTTTGGTAGCATTATGATTTTTGTTGTCTATGCAAGGTCTGCTGCCTTTTGACTATTATATTTTTGCCCTCTGTCTTATAACTGCTTTATCCTTGTCATGCAGCTGGGGAATTATGTGCATGATTTTCTGCCCACCTTACCTGTAAATAAGCCATCAGTACTTCTTTTCATTGATAGATCTTCTAACTCTGTGGATATCAGAAAACAGAGCAAGGATGTTCTTCAGGATTTTAGGAAGTTAGCTCTGCATTATAAGATCTTAAATCAGACACGTGGTTTTGAAAATACCTTGCAGCGTTCAAAGTTATCTAAAACTACTCATAATGCTTTGGGTACTCCTTTACACCCTAGGTTATTACAGATACTTCCAGAATCTGTGCAGTTAACTCTCAAGGATAAGACTTCTGGACTGGTGTTGAATGAGGGCAAACAGATTACGCTGGAAAAATTTGTTTCAGAATTTCAAGGTAGCTCTTTGCATGAGATGCTTACATATTTGCTTCAGCAAAAGAAGGAAATAAAGTTAAGCTCACTGGCAAAAGATGCAGGATTTCAACTTTTATCTGAAGATTTTGAAATCAAAGCTACTAAAGCTTTGTCTTCAAAGACAAAAGAACGCTCGGATCAGGATCTGGAGCTCTCTGACAATATTCTTGAAGGTATTGCTAATTCAGATGATGAGGAGAAGTTGGCAAAATCTGGTGCCTTCAATTCTATGACTGATAAAGATTTCAAGAGTACAGATAATGAGCCTCTTCATAAGGTTAGTGAGAAGGATGTTATTTTAAGTGCACAGTTATCTGATAAATCTTCACATTCTCATAAAAATGAAGCTCTGGATTCTTCTCAGGGTTTTTTTGAGGATGGGAAACCTGAAGAGGAAATACTTACTGGAACAGATGTGCAAAAACGATGGAAATACTTTAGCGGTTCATTTTTCTTTTGTGATGGAAACATCAGAGTACTTAGAACCCTAACTGGGGGATCAAGGATTCCTTCAGTAGTTATTATTGATCCTATCGCATTGCAACACTATATCATAACAGAAAATGATGCCCTCAACTACTCTTCCCTATCTGATTTTCTTGAAGAATTTTTGAATGGCAGTCTCACTCCATATCAACAATCTGAGCTTGTTGTTCAAAGCTCTAGAGAGGTTCCATCACCACCATTTGTCAATCTAGATTTTCACGAGGCAGATTCTCTTCCTCGAGTCACAGCTAATATGTTTAATGAGCTAGTTCTTGGTAACAAGTTTGACTCTGAAAATCCAGAAAATTCTTGGAATAGGGATGTGTTGGTTTTATTCAGTAACAGCTGGTGTGGATTTTGCCAGAGGATGGAACTGATCGTTCGTGAAGTGTATAGGACAATAAAATGTTATACAGTTATGTTGAAGAGTGGGGTGGGGAATGACAGCATTTTATCAAAAAAAGGTGAGAATCAGATTTGGATGCTTATTCTCAGATGCCTGTTGTTACAATGGACTTCCACGTATACATTTGTGTATATATAATATATGAAGATCTGATGGAATTTGCCCCATCAAGTGGTAGACCTTAATTCATGGTCCTCAGTTGTTTAGGTTGATTAATGTATGATTTCTTCACTACCTGAACTATCAAGCAATTACCTTGTGTGATCATCCTATTGACCAATCTGACTACTGCATTCATCAGCTTGAATAACGGTTTAGATGTAAAATGGCTCTTGTCTCCTTCACTCTCCAATTCTTAGATTACGGAGTAAACTAGAAAGTCAAGAGAAAATAGTGAGTAATAGCTGTATATATCAAAATTGTGCATCACACTTTTTAGTCTCTGATCTTCTAAACTTTATTATTCGGTCCTAGTTCTTTACAAGAAAGGTATTAAAGAAATTTCTGCCACTTCATTGTCATATTGTTCTGCTGTTTTTTCTTCTTTGTGTCACATTGTGTTCAACATAATTTTGTGTTCAAATTTTAAGAATTGTTCAGTTTATGTATTAATGTGTGGTTAGATATGGTGTCAGATAACACGAAGAATTCGTTATTGAAGGTTCCACTGATTTATCTGATGGATTGCACTTTGAACGACTGCAGTTATATTCTGAAGACAAAAATTAAGGTATGACTTTGAATTTAGTATTGCTTTCTGCTGATATGGATCATCTGTGGTGCATAAAAACTAAACCTGGAAAAGATATTAGATGGGAGTTGGAGGATTGAGCTGTCTGACCAGAGAAAAAGGAGTAGCAGAGTTTAAAAGGAGTTAGGGATGAGTTAGTTTTTGAGTAACTTGGATGAAATTTCTTAAAGTGACCTGATCCGTTTCAGGGTTATCCAAAAAGGGTGCTTTTTCTGCTGACATTTGCTGCTTGGACTTTGATTTTTAAACTAGAGGGGTAGGAAGGATTTGATTGATTCATTTTTGTTAAAACTATGGATTGCATTGAGAAAGTTGTACGTGTACTAGATTGAGATTTGTGCATAGTTTGAGTGACCAATTTGATTTACATTTTATTAATTGATCAGGAACTCTGCAAGGATCCATTTACTGAGGGGAAATGGATTTGGGAGTAAAGTATTCCTGGTTGGAAGTGGAGGGGAATGTAAGAAAGTTAAGATATAACCTGATCAGGGATGATAAATTTTATGGGGATCTGTTTTGGTTCCCAGAGACAAACTTTTGGCTACTCTTTTCTTTTCTAAAAGGATTTTTATGGTAGTTGCTTAACGCAAAAGCTACTGCATCAAAAAAGGAGATAAGTTCACATAATTGAAGTGAGCCTAACACGGGTATTCCATGCTAAAGTCTGATGAATTTCAGCAATAATGATCATTGGCTACATGGCTAAAATGGATTTAGATGTGAATTTTTTGCCTTAAAATATTCAAAAATACATGAAAATGATTGTGAAAACAGAACTTATTTGAAGAGTTCAAGATTGTGTTACATTTTGTCTAGTGTCCGTCTTACCAGAATTCAAGCCATAAGACAATCAATATGACAAATTTTGAGTAGCCTTATTATGGTATAGATTATTTGATCAAGTTATGCAGTCAGGTGGGATTAAAGATCAAGGGTCAGAGAATTACTAAGGAACTACAACTTATAGATTTTGGACATCTATAATACTTCAAGTTAGAAATGGATTGTTAGATACCACGTGATGTGAGGAAATAATATTCACAGACTGACTCCTTATCCAATCAAAACTGGACTTGGTTGGTTTTTCTGAATGAGCAGTATTAGTTGCTGAATATAGTAATGGATATAATATTTCTGAGTGGAACATTAGATGAATGATCCTGTCACCTGCCCGCTTTCGAGAGTCTATTCAAGCACATACATTTACTTACCTGAGATATAAGTAAATTTTGTATTTCTGTTGACATTTTGCTGATCAAGGACTAATTCACTTAATGACATTGGCTATCTCAGTTATATGAGAACATCTCTTTTAGTTTGATGCATACATCCATTGTATCATTTCTCAGATCAAGAACTTTACCACCTCTTGTAGGGATTCTCAGCCTGCTTGTCAAGAAAATCTATGAGATCATGATTTAGTTTTGTTGTGGTGTTTGATTTTCACAGAGGGAAGTTTATCCATCTTTGCTTTTATTTCCAGCGGTGAGGAAGGAAGCAGTTGCTTATGAAGGAGACTTGGCTGTATCTGATATTTTAAACTTTTTGGCTGATCATGGGATACTTGTTCATGAGAAAGGTGAAAAGTGTATTGTTTCTTTGACAAATTTGGCCACCAGAAATTTCTAAAGATATGGTAAAACTTGAGTAAATGGGAACAAAGTTAACGTTGTAAGATGATATCTAAGTACTGAAGTAGATATGATGCATGACCTTTCATATCCAATACAGTAGATTAGATACACATGCATCATATATAATATTTGTGCTTGGATATGGAATAGTGAGAAAAATGATATCCTTTTGATACATCTTAGTTTGACCAGATCTGAATATCAGGTTAATGAGTTTAAATTAGTATTGTAGTTCAACTAAAAGGCAGGGTACGGGAAACTGAAGGAAATTTTGTCCTACGTTTTTCTTTTTTTTTTTTTTTTCCTTTTTTAATTTTTGAATGAGCAGTATACGCATATGGGTGATAGGTTCTATTTTAACAAAAGTAGCATTTTCTCATTTTCTATACAGGTTAAGATGGAATATGCCATTGTTTGGAAATTTAGTCGTTGAAAGGATAGATGTGGCTTCGATAGAAGCCTTAAGCCTATGTTTAGGAGCTGCTTGCTTTTAAATTCATTTACATTTTATGACATACTATGGATGGTAGGATGCCTTGTTAACTTGTTGGAGTATCTTTCTGGACTTACTTAAATTTAATATTTTCCCATAAAAGTCTTGATAATGATACTAAGAAACTGGAAAACCATTTTGTTTTTTTCAAAGAATAAAATCTGGAGGTATATATATCCTTTTAATATTTAACTTACTTTTTTGATTAGGTGTGATTTGTTCTATAAAAGTTTTGGTAATGATTCTAAGAAACTGGAAAACCATTTTTTTTATTTTATAAAGAATAAAATCTGGAGATATATATATACCCCTTTAATATTTAACTTACTTTTTTGATTAGGTGTGATTTGGCATGTAGTTGAACACAGCAGAAGTTCAAAAAGTTCTAACCAGGCTCAGACCACAAACCATGAAGTTCTACTCAAGGACAGGAAGCAGGAATTAGCAGCAAAGCACAATCAGATCCAGATTCAATCCTTGATTGGCTCATATGAAACAGCCACTCAAGTAGTTGTTGGTTCCTTTCTAACTGCTACAAACAAACTCCTTGATGTATATCCATTTGATGAATCCAAAGTTCTTATTGTCAAAGTGGATCAAGGCAAAGTAATTGAAGGTCTAATTACCAACAAACTTATCAAGTGGGATTCACTGGAACAATTTGAAGAGAGTCTAGAACTATTAAAGGATGCACCCTTGTCATTCGGAGGCCCTGTTATGAAACGTGGAATGCCTCTTGTTGCTTTGTCAGACAAACGTATGAAAGATGAGCATATTGAAGTTCTACCAGGTGTCTACTTTTTAGATCAATGGGCAACACTGCAACTAGTAGAAGAACTCAGGTCAGGAAATCAGTCTCTACATGGTTGCTGGTTTTTTGTGGGATTTTCAAGTTGGGATTGGGACCAGTTATTTAATGAAATTTCTATGGGAGCTTGGCATGTGAGTGAAGGTAGTAGCATTTCACAATTAGATTGGCCAAAGGTTCTCTAGTCCCATTGTTTGAAATGTACATTTATGCACAAATTCCAGGGTTCACTAAAGGAATTGAAAGAGTCAATACTTGTTACATACCTTGCCCAAGGCTTTTCTAGGATTTTTGTGCATCAGCTTGCTCTGTTATTCAGTTGCTTAAGTTTTCTACAGTGACTGGCTACAGAATTTTCAGCATCTTTAATATGGATAGACATTTTTCAGATTGAGTGGATATGGAGTTTATTAAAATAAAAAATAAAAAAAAATCAGTTGTTTAGAAAAAGGATTTATTGGGAATCTGGTTGGTGTGTAATAATAATTTATAATTGAGTTTTTTGAGGCTTTTTTATTTTTTTGGTTCCACCAGGTATTTAGCTGTGGACATAAATAGATAGTCTATTTGTAATTGTAGTTCTTTGTAGACAGTATATTGAAAATACAAAGTACAAGATTATTGCATTTTCTTTTTTCTATCTGAACTGTACAGTGGGATGGATGCTTGAATTTGAAATATTGGATCTCATACGATTTTCTACCAGATATGGTACTACCTCATTGCAACATCAAATAAAATGAAAATCACTTGAACCATCTAACTTTAAACTTTATGCAGATGGATCAACTCCAAAAAAAAACCCTAGAATAGGAGGTATTAGAGGTGTAATTTGAAATGTCCATGGTAAATGGATTTTAGGATTTAACAAAAAATTGGCATGAACAACAAATTTACAGGCGAAATTGATTGCATTAAGGGTTGATATTGAAATAGTCTTAACAAATAACTTAGATCGGCCTAGAGATCATGGCATTAAGGGTCGGTATTAAAATAATTTTAACAAATAATCTAGATCGTCTAGCGATCGAGACAGACTCTCAAATACCTGTACAATTAATCATAGAAGATAATAATTTAAAAATATAAGGCTGTTTTTGGACTAAGATTTTTCTTTAAAATTTCACTCAAACTCAAAAAAAATAGTTGTACTTATTTGGACACCAATCTGACATGTTACTGTTCATGTCTAGTGAGGTGACAAAAAAATGAATAAAAAATTCACTCACTTACTATACATATATTCAATATATACATATAAATATATATAATTCAAATAAAAAATAATCATTACACTAATTAAATATATTATTTTTGTCTCCCACTTACTAGACAACATCTTACATTGACCCTACCTTATTCTTCGTTATTCGCAATAAACTCAATTTTTTTTTAAAAAAATGAGTTTTCTCAAAAAAAGTTCCAATCCAAAAACACTTAAGTCTTTGATTTGTGATTTTATATGCTTGCTATCCAAGTTGTAGTGATGGCAGTTAAAACATATATAGAGGGAAGGAAATAGTGTGGCTGATACACTTATCACATATGTAAGGAAGAAGAAGATCAAACGCAATATAATAAAAGAAATATACACAATAGTCTATCTTTTGCTATAGAACAATACGAAGTGCATCTGTAAGGAGCCTCCTTCCCTAGAAATGTTGGTAGAAATATTGGTCAAGCAATTCTTGTTAATAGGCCACTATGTATTTTTTATTTTTGGAATATAGGACACATGCAAGACCTTGTGCTACCTACTTCATAATATAAATAAACTTTCTCCTTCTTTCCAAAAAAAGAAATGAAAAAGTGTTGTACCAAATTGAAAAATTGATCATTCAGTTTTATAAATTAGTATTATTATTTTTAATATTTGAAAAATTTTCTGTATTGGTCCTATAACTATTTTCGTTTTCTGAACTTTGTTCTAAATATTAAAAAATTAAGATATTGGTCCTATAACTATTTTCGTTTTAGTAACTTGGTTCTGACCAAATTTGTGAGATTTTTCAGTCATTTAAGTCACGTGAAAATGACATAAGAAAAACATAATACTTTACTTCTTGTCATAAAATAACCTCATAAAATTCAGTATATGTTTTTTACGTGACTTAAACGATCGAAAAATTTCACAAATTTGGTCGAAAGTACCAAGTTACAAAAACGATAATAGTTATTGGACCAAGATTTTAATTTTTTTAAGATTTAGATCAAGTTCAGAAAACGAAAACAGTTATATGACCAAATTCTTAATTTTTTAAATATTTATGACCAAACTCAAGAAACGATAATAGTTATAGGACTAAAACAAGGAATTTTCTTAATATTTGCATTATAAATAATTTTAAAATAGATAAAAACTTATAAAAAAGGGACTAAAATAATTAATTTTTCACGAGAAAAACTTTCCTCCAAAATAATTGTTGTTTAAGTATAACATTATAAATATTTCATATAAGGTTTAACATAGTAGTTATTTACTTCGTTATTTATTTATGAGATTGTGAGTTTGAATTTTATGGATAGGAATAGAGTGACTTACTTTGTTATTTAACTATGAGGTTGAGAGTGTAAATATGGTTCATGAGAATGTAACACATTTTGTAGTTAGTTATTTACTTTTAATAGGAGAATAGTTAGAGTGAAAAGGTTAGTCACTCCTATCTGTAATACCGGTCGATGGTGTGAAAACACTTTCTCCCTCCCCCTAGGCCTGTCAACGGATCCAAACGGGTTCAGAGCTACTAGTTTCAGACCCAGACTTGAAATTTTTTTTTTTGGGACCTGTACCCTACCCAATACCCGACGGGTCCGAAAATCTTGTACCCGTACTCGTACCCGATCCTATAGGGTCTCGGGTTCTAACCGGGTATACCATATCCGAAATTTTATTTTCAAAAGAATAAAAAATAATTTAATAATTATAAAATTATTATTTATATTTACACAATTTGATTATAATTATAATAGATAATTCATGTTAATTAAATTTTAAATTAAAA